>ML828547.1:11492-24214 GCA_009831015.1 Picea engelmannii | reverse complement strand
TCACTATTTAGTCCCACCCTTCATCTAAAGAGTGCCAACTTGGTCAATCCCACTCCTCCTCTGACGAGTGCCAAAGTGGTTGCTCCAGTCCCTTCATTGGTTAGCCTGATTGATCATGTCATCAATCTGGTCACGTCCTTAGTTGAACTAGTTGAAAAAGTTGTTGATCCAATCCCATAGTCGGTCAATTCCGCTCTCCCTTTAGAAAGTGCAACCCAAGAGGTTGATTCGTTTCCACCTATAGGCCCTATTCTCCCCTTGGAGAATGAAACCAAAGTGGTCGATTTGATGTCGTTATCAATCGATCCTACTCTCCCGATAGAGAGTAAACCCGATACTGCCCATGTTTTTCTCATTGATACATAATCTACCGTGCTACAGGGCATTCCTCCTTCTCCCACGAAACCCCCTCCAAGTAATGAGGCCATCCTTTTTGATTGGGGTGTGCTAACTAGACCTCATCTTCCCTCTCACATTCCTTTCAAGATTACAGTTCAGTTTTGTGGTCGGGACATTCCTCATACACTAATAGATGAAGGTTTGTTCGTTAGCATTTTGTCCTCTATTGCTTCGCAAGCTTTGGGTTATCCTAAGCTTGTGTCGGTTACCCAGACTCTGTTCTCTTTCAACAGAAGAACCAATCACCCTTTAGTGACCCTTCCTCAGTTTCTCGTAACTTTGGGAGGGAAAACTGTCTTTATTGATGTTATGGTAGTCCAGGACCCCTTGGATTTCGATTTACTCCTTGGGAGAGATTATTTCTATGCCATGAAAGCTATTGTGTGCACTTTTTTCCATGTGATATATTTCCTACACGATGGAAGAATGGTGACTATTGAACAATTTTCGTTCATTGGCCCTGACTTAACCATCAAATCATTGACCTCCTTAAATGGGTCTTATATGCAGTAGGTATCACCCTAGCCATAGGTCAATTGTGTGGCGTTGACTTCAAATTCCGATGACTTAGATCTAGTAGTTGACATGGTGATTTCTTCGGTAGGGCTATTGGAGCCTGATATCCTTACCCTTGACGAGACCCTCGACATGTGTTCCTTCCAGATAATTATTCTTTCCTCCAGTGAAGATCTCCTGGAATCCATGATTGAGTTTTGTCCCTGGACATGGCATCCTTGCAGAGAGTTATCCTCTTAGAAGCCATGTGTTATAACCCTAATTTGCACCAGACATGCTTACCTAGAATCAGGCCATCTCAGATTCCTTCTTTTCCAAAACACTGCTGAACAACTCTTCTTAAAATCACCTTTTATAAAGGCCCGTGTACCCTGATTCATTATTGCACGTGTGTACACGCTAGCTGACCCAAAACAACCCGCGTGTACCTACAAAAGCACGAAAAAATGAAGGTTGTTGATGGAACACACAACTTTGGGTGAGTTAACTAAACCTTTCGGCCATGCATGGCTGAGGGTTTGGCCAAATACCTAGCTTCTTCTAGCCTATAAAAGAAGGGTTAGAGGTCCCATTTGCAAGAGAAGAATCATAGTAAAGAAACTATACCTGATTGCGCATTCCCTTTGTCCCAACCCTTTAGCCATCCTTGTGCAAAGAGAAATATAGAGAAAATAAGTTGGAGGATAGTTGAAGAGGAGCCCAGGACCAGGTTCGTGGAGCAGTGGTCGACTTCATCATTGTAAGTTGATTTGTTGAAGTTAATAATAAAGAAGTACTTTTCTCGTCCCACCATATGAGGTTTCATGGTTTATTGCATACATACTGATTGAATATCTAACCCATTAATATGTAGATCAAATGCATGTGCAGTTCTTTGTTTGTCTTGTGTGAATGCAGGTTAGCCTTGGGAGGAGAGATGCAGTCAAAGAACAATTAAGCGTGAAGAAGGATCGACATCGAATGCCCAAAATAAGGTATGTTCACTTGATCATCTTAACTACGTATTTATTTAAGAATAATGGGGATTAGGTCTGAGACGGCGATAGAAAGTAGGAATCTTTAGGTCTTTTCTGCATGCATAATAAAAACCTAAGTGCTAGTCCGTAGAGGGATTTCCCACTCACAACAGAATTGGCAACCATACTAGGTATCTCTAGGGTTTCTGGGAATATTTTTTTGGTATTTTTAAGAACTGGTTTCAGTCCTTGTTTTTAAAGTTTCTACAAAAGTATGAGCTAACAGAGATTCTGGTCTTCCATACCAGTTATCTCTGTTTATTTGTTTGATTGCATTTTTTTTTCTTTTCTGAGACCCACAGAGGTACACGCGACCTATGTACCTTCTCACAGCACATGTGTACATGCTAGTTGAGAAAGTGTCAGTTGCGTGTATGATTCCAGAAAATTTCTTTTAGAAAGGCAGTCATCCTCTCCCCTGTCAGAAATAGTCCTTCTCAGGGGTTTTTTGGAACTCTTTCTAGTCATTGTTGTTTACATTATATAGCATAGGTTTCACCTCAGATTTGTTTGTTCTATGAAGTTTTCCTTGAATTGTTTTATTTTTTCTGTTAAAGTAAGTGTCTAAGTCTTCAAGAGATCCTGGTTCTCAATACGAGTGGTCTCTGCCTGGGCTGGATTGCTTTTCCTTTCATTTGTCTCAGCGTTTCAGAGATACATGTGACCTATATAAGGCCAACGCGCGTGTACACGCGCTATGACTTTACACAGCTCACGTGCACACACTTGTTGTTGAACTGTCAACAGTGTGCTTGTGGAGAAATTTTTTGTTGAAGGTGAGGTAGTCATCTTTTCCTTTGAAAAGAGTTATAAATCTCATGTTATTGGGTCTCTATCATAGCGGTCAGTAACTTGGGTTTGATCACAGTAATAGCTTTCTTTTTCATTAAGAAGTTTTCCTCAATTTTTTTTTTTATAAGGTTTTTAGACAAGTGTGAGAGTCCAATTTTAATTTGCTTGTGTGTGATTTTTAACGTGACTCTTTGTGATCTGCGCTTAGGCCAAAAGTTTTCTTGGTTTTGACTTGTTGATATTTTTCCTTTTTTCTTTGTGAGCATTCAAATAAAAAAAAATATCTTTTATTTCTTTGTTTGGTTAAAATGTGTTGTTTTGCATTAGTAACCAGGGAAAAGTCTTTGCTTTCATAAGTTCTTGACAGTTTACTTAGATCATAAGTAGCTCGTAGTCGAGTGAAATCCTTCTTTGAGTTTGCTTTTCAATGATATTAGAAATTTTTTAAGTTTGAAAAGTTGTTTAAGATTTGAGTTAAGTGAAGGTATTTTGTTTCCATCTTTTTGTTTATTTTTCTTTCATCTTTCAAACACCACTAGTTTCACTTTCATAATGTTTGACTTAAGACAAGCCATAAAAATTGATGCTAAATCTAAAATTTATTAGACTTTTTATGTTTGTAGGGTCAACCAACTAGTTTAGTATTAGGGCCTTGAATTATGTTGGAGAGGAAACTCTTCAAGGTCATTAAAATAAAACATTGGAGTCTGAGTTAGGGAGTGTCAAAGTCCATTATCATGAAAGTTATATAGGACCCCCCTCTAACATAGGGGATAAACATGAGGTCGCGTGCAGAAAGGTAGTGGAGATAACCCCTCCAAAGTTGGACCAATCGTAGTGGAGAACACATATAGAGGGCTTGTCTTGGGATTTCGTCGATTGCATTTGCCACAGAGCTTCATGGGTCTCGAATCCATTCAAGGTCCTCAGTTGTCTTCCAGACCACTGGATTTTGATACCCTTGATAGTTTTTAGGTTCAATACCCTGCTCATTGTGGTCTACTCAACTTTCGACTGTACCCGTCTAGTGACTGTTCGCACGCTGGAAACCTAGTTGCCTATCTTTTTAGAGACATACACAGGTGATTGGGGGGGTATACAACGGTACCTAAGACATACATTGAGCCATTCTTTGTAGAGTATACCTGGAGGGTGCTTCCATGTTCGAGTTTCACTTGCACCGGTAAGTTGCTCTAGTGTTGGTTGTTGTAACTGTTCTTCCAATTAGTTTAGTGTTTGCTTGTTTTATCTCTCAGGGACTTTTTTAGTGTGTGTTGTTTTTTGAACGAATAGAAAGCCCTAGGGTGTCTTTGATCTTATCACACAGTGGAGGATCACAAGTGTCGCCAGTCACAAAGGCTTCTGGGCCTATTGTCGGTTACACTGGAGCTGCCCCTGCCACCACTAAGGCGAAAGCTAGACCAACAAGGTTCTTTTGAAGCGACCGGGTCACAAGAAATTGTGCCTGACCAACATCCGGAGGAAATGACCATTTTAGACTTTGGATTGAAATCTCTTGGTCCACCTGAAACTCCAACCACTGATCTTTTGGCACCCATCATTGTACTGATTCACCATTACAAGTGCCAGACAGTGTCACACGTAGCAATGGAAATAAATGCTGTCACACCTTCTAGGAATTCTTCAATTCCCACTATAGTTGTCACCACAGGAGAGTTTCCACCTCCTAATCCACCGTCACCGGTCCGAGCCACCATGGTCTCGAACACCTCTACCCCACACAGTGGTCTGATCCCATCTATGGCGGTGGCCACAACCCCTTTCACGCCAAGTGTGATAGGCCCTCCGTTCTCATATGGGATGCCTAGCTCAGGTACAAGTCTTGTACTTTCCTACTCCACTTCACAGACTTTAGGTCTGGGGGAAGGGAGCTGTAACTCTCCTCTGCAAGGCCACATGGGGGGCACTTCATCTCCTTTTAACACTTTCCCTTACAGGGGAGGTCATATACCTCCTTTGTCCCCTTCGCTCGGTGGCATGCACCATCCATTCTTCGGGCCACCTGCAAACCATAGTTTATTTGGAGCAGGGAGTCAAGGACCACCTTCGCATAATATGTCAGTCGGTTTGACACCGTTTTCTTTGTTCAGTGCATTTGGTAACAATGCCTTCTCGTCAGCTGCTTTCCTGAATAGGGGCAATCCTGGTTCTAGACAACCTATTCCTATGTAGGGTACTATTCCTGCACAAGGGGGAAAACCCAGGAATTTCTTCCACATTAGGGCCTTGGAATTATTGGCACGGATCCGTTCCCTCGTCAGGAATGCTGATTTGGGGAAATTATTTTCACAACCAATGGAACCCCGGACAAGGTACTATGCCTATCCCCATGGGATCAGCATGGGGAAACCCTTCCCAAAGTCCTCTGAATATAATGCACGCCCAACAATTTACATCCTATTTTGGGAATCAGCCGATGATGTCTCCTCACACGCATAGTCTGTACGCTGGTCATGGCCATGGTTTTTAGTAGAACCCAAGCCAGTAGCCGAAATTTTCCTGGCAACCTGGTGCCAGTCAAACTCCAGGTCCCTTTTTCCCAGGTTGTCACGAACAACCCAAACTACCTTTCCTGGAAACCTTTCATTTTCCAGACTTGACAAGGTTGTTGAATGACCCTATCTGTCATGATCTGCATTGGCCCCCTATGCCGATGAATTTTCCTTCAGACATACCAAAGTTTGAAGCCAAGCCTAATGAAGATCCAGGAGATCATGTGACCACCTTCCATCTTTGGTGCTCATCTAACTCGTTGAAAGACGACTCCGTACAATTGCAATTGTTTCAATGTACTCTCATTGGGAGTGCCGCGAAATGGTACATTGAGATCAACCACTCAAGATACTCTTCCTTCGGTGAATTGTCAATGGATTTCCTAAAACATTTCCAATTACCTGTGAGATACGATGCTGGCATAGAATTGTTGGCCAATTTCACACAGACAAAAGAAAAACATATCTCTAATCACCTCCGAGAACGGAGATGTTGAAAGAGTTTAATTAAGGTGCCAGTCCCACCACCATTCCTGCTCGAGTGGTTCCTTAAGCCTTTGGTTCCATAGTTATCCAAAGACGTCGCAATGTTAGGAGTGTTTTCAGAGGAAGATGCCATCATGAGAGCTCAACATATTGAGCTAATCTATTCTCAGTCTGGTTTATTATACGATATCTTTCCAGATGTGCCATGCTCAATACTTGATAAAACTAGACAAAGAGCTGGACCACATGCCGATGGTATTTTTGGTTCAGCACAAACAAAGCCCACCGAGCAACTGACGAAGCGATTGCAGAAATTGTCTATACAACACACAATGGCCAGCCAAACTACTTTTTTGGATGCTCCCCCTACTAAAACGTTGAATGCACACACAGTGCAATCGACAAATCCAAAGGCCACCCAGTAGCTTGAAGGAAAGAAAAAACAATGAAAGAAGGGTAAGGGGGATAAGAAACCCACTAATAATGTTGGCGGGGGAAACACTAAGAAACGAAAGGTGAGGTATCCATGTAACTTGTGTGCGGAAGACCACCCGACCCACCAATGTCCTTGGCTTGCAGAGGCCCAAAAGTTTGTGACATGGCAACAACTTGCTGTGTTAACCAATCCATTTCAGCATGGGAAAAACCTAACCCAAGCCTCTACAAGCGCAGAAGGGGGTAGTTAGGGACCCTCTCCATATTCGAACAATCCCGCATCCATGAATGTGTATATGATGAAGGGTGATGCTTTTATATTGATTAGAGCGCATGAATACAGTAAACCAAGCACTTCTGAGAAGGGAAATGAAGCTGAACTCCCATCTCTTCCTCTATAGATTGAGAAGAGTTTTGGTGAAACAATGACACACATCCCAAAAGGCGCATTCAAAAAACCTTCTCACAACCCAAACACAAGGGCCGCCCAGAACTATTCTGTGGTGGAGGATTTGTCTCAAACCCCTTGTGCGATGTCCACTTTGGAGGTCCTCCAAAGCTTCCCTTCCTAGAGGAAAGCTTTGTTAACCTCTTTAGGATCTACCGAGACTTGTAATCCGGGTACCATCATGCTGGATACAATTGACTTAAAACCTCACCTGCTTTACCACGTAGCATTTTAGATAGTAGTGGCTCACTCCACGAAAACGTTTACTCGAAACATTTTTTTCACGGTGATTGATGAGGGCACCTCGACATGTGCTATGTCATTGGCATGTTGGAAGGCCATTGGCCAGCTCATTTTGTCTCCGTCACCTACCCTTCTCACTGCTTTCGATGGTCATTCATTCCAACCACATGGTATCATTCCTTCTTTCCCTGTACAGCTAGGAGGGAATACCATGTGCGTTGAGGTAGAAGTCGTCAACGTGTCCATTGACTACAATCTCTTGCTGGGAAGGAGCTAGAATTATTCCATTCAAGCGGTGGTTGCTACAATTTTCTGGGTCTTGTTGTTTCCACATGAGGACTAGATTATGACCATTGATCAATTGTCTTTTTCCAGACCAGACCCTTCATTAGGGGTGTCTGCAGTCCCGATGATTGATAATCCTCAACCAGGCATAGTCAACGTAGGGGTTGGTTTATGCCCATCTTTGATGGGTACCTTCGATTACCCGCCCCCTTAAGGCAATGTCAAGTTCATATTTGACCACCATAATGTTGAGATTTTCCAAGTTTCATCATTTCACATGACTTACTTCAACGATCCTTGGATACTTCCTTCCCCATAGACCACGATGGATGGGACAGGGCACCCAGGCATGTCCAGGCCCTTGTCTGCAGATGAAGTAGCATACTCTTTAGTCTAGCAAGCTTCAACCAACATAGATCCAACTCCTGCACAAGAGTTAGATCCACTTCTAGAGCCTATTTGGGCTCAAGCTTCTCTCGCTAACACCGATTCATTAGACTTAGTCTTGCCCTATGATGAAGTAGTAATTGAAGCAATGACTAGTCCAGACAAACCCTGGGATGATCTTCATCACAGATCATGCTTCCTCCCAGAGTTAAGAAGAATCGAATCCGGAGAATTCACTTTGACTATGACTGGAGATAGGTCTTTTCCTATTAATCTCTTAGCTAAAAACGAGGTCGATGCTGAGGGTAATATGGAAACCATCACTGAAACCATACTGATCAATATCTACCGAACCCCTGACATCGTGGAGAATGTTTTTGTCAGAGCTGGTTGCTCCCCTGGAGAGATTCAAATCTACATAGATCTATTTAAAGAATTCTACAACATTTTTTCCTGGTCTTATGAGGAAATGTTAGGCATCGATCCAAAAATAGTCAAACATGAAATCACAACTTATCCAGATGCAAGCCTGTTCAACAGAAGCTTCATCCAGTTAATCCCAGGAAAGCAACAACCATTAAGGTGGAAGTTGAGAAACTGCTAAAAGCTAGTTTTATCTATCCTATCCATTTGACCCAATGGGTGTCAAATCATGTGTTGATCAATAAGAAACAAGGCATGATTCATGTATGTACAGACTTCCATGATTTGAACAAGGCCTGTCCAAAAGATATTTTTCTCACACCATTCATCGACCAGATAATTGATGAATTTGCTGGTTGCGAGGCCTTCTCTTTCATGGACGGTTTTTCAGGATATAATCAAATACAAATCAAACTCGAGGACCAACACAAAATGACATTCATTTGTCCATGGGGTACATTCATGTATTGTAAGATTCCCTTTGGTCTCAAAAATGTTGGTGCGACCTTTCAGCGGGCCATGTCTTTTGCTTTCCATGACCTCAAGCATATAGTTGAGGCCTATTTAGATGATTTAGCATCTCGATCTCACAAGAGAACGGATCATCCCACACAGCTGCGACTTATCTTTGAGCATTGTCACTACTTATGAATTCGCTTGAATCCAAACAAGTGAATCTTTTGCGTAACATCATGACGTTTGTTAGGTTTCATAGTGTCAACAACATGGATCATGGTCGATCCTCTCAAGGTTGATGCAATAATTCAGTTTCCTCCTCCACACACAATCCTTCAACTTCAGAGTCTACAGGGTAAGGAAATTTTTTTAAGATGTTTCATCACCAACTATGCCAAGATCACAAAGGGATTTATGCACTTACTGAAGAAATCAGTTCCTTTTTATTGGGACAATGTCGCTCAATGATCTTTCAAAGCGTTGAAACATGCCCTCACAACTGCCCCTCTACTTCGGCCACCTAACTATAACAAAGATTTCTTATTATACCTGGCTACAACAAAGTCAACCATCGGCATGGTCTTAGTTTAGGAAGATGACTTGTTCTTAGAATATGTGATCTATTACCTGAGCTGAGGCCTTGTAGGACTGGAACTCAATTATTCTCATATCGAAAAACTTGCATTGGCAGCAGTCCATGCTGTTCAACGATTCCATCATTATGTTCTATTTTGCAAGACCACTGTCATTGCTGTCGTGAATATGTTTCAGTACATGTTGACATGACGGGTAATAGGCTGAAAGATCAGTAGATGGATAGTAGTCCTCTAGGAATTTGACTTAGATTTCATTTCAGCAAAATAAAAAAAGTCACTTGTCTTCGCAGAAATTATTTCGGAACTTCCAGTTGAGTCAGGTGATGTTGTGCCCGAAGAGTCGCCTATCAGAGGAGATATGTTTTTTATCACATCTTTGGATCCCTGGTACAGAGATATAATTATCTATCTCCAAAATTTGAAGTGCCCCACCTCTGATTTTCATGATGAGCATCGACGTATACACCATCAGGCTAAGAATTATCTCATACTCGATGATACATTGTATTGAACAGGTGTAGACAGTGTCCCGCGCCGATGTCTCACTCACGAAGAAGCAGTTATTGTGTTTAACGATTGCCATACCGGAGCCTATGGAGGTCATTTTTCTGGGTTGGCAACAACCCAAAATATTTTATGAGTAGGTTAATTCTGGCTGACACTAAGCAAAGATTGTATTGAATCGGTCAAGAAGTGCCACATGTGCTCGATCTTCTCTCGGAAGATGAGGGCACATCCCGCTCCCATGTTTCCTGTCATCACAGTTGGTCCCTTCACCAAGCGGGGGATTTATTACACTACATGCAACACTCCTTCAGCAAGGGGGCACTGTTATATCATTGTAGTCGTAGACTACTTCACGAAGTGGGTCGAAGCTATGCCAATGTTTAAAGATGATGGAGAGACCGTGGCTCTCTTTTTATTCAACCAGATAATAGCAAGGTTCGACATACCAAGGGAGATTGTCACTGACCATGGCAGTCACTTTCAGAACCAGATGATGACTGAGTTAACATCAAATCTTAGGTTGCGATAAGAACATTCGTCACCCTACTACCCCCAAGAAAATGGTCAAGTTGAAGCTGTAAATAAATCTCTTAAGACCATCCTACAATGAACGATCAACTCAACCAAGTCAAATTGGCATTTGATGTTATACTTGACATTATGGGCTTACCAAACGTCTGTTAAGACTGCAACCGATTTCTCACCTTTTCAACTCGTTTATGGGATGGAAGTAGTCTTGCTTATCGAATGTCAGATCCTGTCCCTAAGGTTGGCAGTACAGTTATTGCTAGATACTTCTCCACTTGAAGAACGGTTATTATACCTTGAGTGACTCAATGAGAAATGTCGTGATACGGCCCTGGCCAATGAGGCTCACAAACATAAATTCAAGTGTCAGTATGATAGGTCTGTTCATCCTCAGATTTTCTTTGAAGGTGACCTTGTCTTGGTCTATGACCAAGATAAGGACCCCTTGGGGGCAGGAAAATTCAAACCCATGTGGTTCAAACCTTTCATCATAAAAGAGGTTCTAAAAAAGGGTGCTTATCATCTAGTTGAGTTTGAAGGGAATACTTTGGCAGAGCCTAGAAATGGGCTCTACCTCAATAAGTATTACTCATAGGCAGGTCACCATGGGTAACTTTTTGTAACATATGTATAGTCTTTGTACTATTACTTTCTAGTTTCTTTTAGTATTATGGACGTGTCATTTTTGATGTTATCTTTCATCACTGTGGTAGATGTCAAGTGAATCTGAGGTGTTCATTGGGTATGCAAATGGTGCTAGCTGACACACTCAGAGGCTTGACTCCGCAACTTGGGTAATTTTTACAGATCGAGGCCAATTATTATCTTCCAAAGGTATATGCTTAGGTGACACAACAAACAATGTCGCCGAGTACAGTGCAGTTATTGAGTTGCTTCATGATGCCTTGTCATTTGGTATCTATCATCTCCAGGTCTATTTAGACGCCCAGTTGGTTCTGTCACAATTAAATAGATTCTACCATGTTCATGATCCGACTTTACACTGACGATTCCTTAGGGTACATCTCTTAGAACGAATCTTTGATTATATTACATATTTTCATGTTCCTAGGAGATTAAACCAAATTACATATACTCTATCTAATCAAATTTTAGATTGGCATCTCACACACATATGAAAGGATATACACATAAACATGTAAATAAATTTTTAAAGGAAAAAATGATCCATAAGACACAAAAAAAGACATAAAAATCCATATATAATATCATAGTGACCGGAGTACATAGGTGGACACAAGCACCTCAAAAGTATGACCAATAACGAGTCATGGGGTTGATTCCCTCAAAAAATATATACAAGTAGTGCTCTCGGCACGTGAAAATTCTAACTAAGGTCAGGGCTTGTGGGCCCTGTTGTACTGATCAACAACGTTTTCCAAATGCCGAAACAATCAGACCCACATCCGTGGTGCCCCCACTACATGAGGTTGCATAGATGCTGGAAGATCCTCAATATTTTCCATAGGAACTGTGTGGGTGATTGAGGTAAAGTTTCGCTCGAATCGTCTCAACACCCTCTCAGCCTCTCCGACTGGAATCTCTCCTGCTCTTGTTGGTCCCCCTGCGGCGGTAGGTGCGGCCCCTGGCTGAGGATGATGCCTGTTCCTCACATAGTCTGCTGGTCACACTGGTCCCATATATGCACACAATAGACAAATATCCGTCAAATAATCTAGTATAAAAAAATGATATATAAAAAAATAAAACATAAAAATTACATATGTTTCACAAAAAAACAACAACAAAACAATGATGTAAACTTACCCATCTCTCCTCACTCCTCACCAAGAGGTACTGGTATCTCAATATTTCTCAAGAAATCAATCCCATCATAAGGGTAATCCTCTATGACTGGGATCTTTCATGACAACCAAGCGAAGAAATCATCATCAAAGGACACATTGGTCCTTCCACCACCCTGGTGTGGCAGTAACACTGCCCATCTACAAACCGCAGGAAGAGAGGTTGGATGCCCTCATACCACCACTCGAAGACTGAAGCTCAGAACTCTTTCAAAGAAGAAAAAGCATAGAATCATCCCGAACCTAAAGTTCCTATGCGTCCGCGACCGACAATCTGTTAGCTGCCTCTTCATACAATCTAGCAGTGTAGTGCTCCAATCAAATATTTGTGCATTTAAGCACTGGACTGCATAGTTCATCTGTACATCGGACGCCTGATGTAGAGACACCGAAACAATCATCCGCCCAATAAGAAACACAATCGCCTGCAGCGATAAGTCAGTAATCTTGCTTATGGGCACCTGTGAGCTCGATCGGTCTGTACCAGCCTCACAATAAAGTCCTATCAATTTCGATATGTTATGAGTCCCCGAAGGAAATGTCCGAAAGTTTACTGGTTCCCCTCTCCTACAGAGGCTAGTCAAAAAATATATGTCCTCTTTCGTAGGCTCTAGTGACTGCCCCTCTAACATAAAGGGCTCTGCATCAGGATGCCAATAATCAACCAAGGCATTCAGTAGCCTAGGTTGTGCCCGCATAAAAGGACATAAGAAGAACTTGAGTAGCTCACATTGCATTAAAGCAGCCACAACATTGGGGTCTTCCCCGACCAACTCACTAACCTCCTCATGCTCTCTTTCCCTCCAGTGAACATACATCCTGCAAAACACCAAGTTCAGGAGGGTTAACCCTTGTTTTTTAAATTT
>ML828546.1:71324-93058 GCA_009831015.1 Picea engelmannii | reverse complement strand
TTCCCTAGGAGTGAGCCTAGAAGGAAGAGGTTCCAGTCAAGGTGACAGTGTGGACTGTGAACCTAGGCATTGTGCCTCCAAGGACACACTAAGTGAGCTGGACTTTGCTCACGTTTGCAAGTGTGTATTAGGACGGCAACAGGTTCCAACTTCTTCCTTTTGTCATAGGAACATAAATGTAAATGGAAAACCAGGGATATTCAAGGCTTCTTTTTGAAGAAGACTTCTTCTATGTTGATGATTGCAATTATGTGAAACATTCTCCAGCTTACAAACCTGTGAGATGTGGATCATTGCAGCTATGTGAGTCTTTCTCTCAGCTTACAAATCTGAGAGAAAGCCCCTAAGAAGGGTATGTGGTTCCTACCTGAAACAGAGTTGGAACGTAGAGATGACCTCCTCCATTCAGAGAGTTGAGAAGAACTCCATATGATTATCCAGTAGGAAAGGCAATCTGTTCAGTTAGACGTGCCTGTGGCTGAGCACAAGGTGAACGTGTGAAATCCCAGAGTGTTGGGTGCATCGTCATGTGAACAGAAATGAAGATGATGCATTAGCCTCCTCTGAGCAACAGAGTTGATGAGAAAACTCCAAATGATTCTCCTGTGTGAGGCAGTGTGAAAGAAGATCTGTAGAGTGGACGTGGTTGTGGACAAGCACAGGTGAACGTGTGAAGATCTGGTTCTTATATGTAATGCAGTGAGCCAAAGATATGACACCCTATGGATGTGCCCCTAATGGGTGAGCACTAGTGGGTGTATCAGATCCCTTGCTATATATTGTTCAAGAGTCAGACCTGCATGTAACCCTAATTGTTATGTAAAGGGTACAGGTCAACCCCACCTTAATGTGATTAGTAATAAATGTAAAAGATAATTAATCTGGTTAATATTAATTATAATGTGACTTAGAGAGGTCGGCCCTGTTGAGCCAATAGACACTTCTATTGATAGGACAAGTCTAATATAAGTAAAGGAAGATTCCCCATTGTGGAATCATATCCTTCACACAAATTTGGAAATTTCAGCAAGTACATTCTCTTAGGAAAAGGTGCGCACCTCTCTTGGGCGCTAGACTTCTAGGGTTTGAGCACTCTCTTATGTGCTAAGTCTTTTGGTGATGAAGGTCTTTCTCTTGAAGATTATAGCAAAGGATTTGGCTGGGTTTTCTTCCCTTCTTGAGAAGGGTTTTCTTCCCTTCTTGAGAAGGGTTTCCCAGGATACTTCTTGTGTTCTTGTGCATGGTGTTTCTTCTTGTGATCTTGGATGTTGCAACATAATTGTTCATGGTTAAGACAAATTGAAATGAACTACATGCTTAACCTAGCTTATTGAAAAATCAACATCGTATCAGAGCATAGGTCTTGAAGATCCCATTGCACAAGCATTTTCCAGCCTTTCTCTCACACATCTGCAGAAACTGTACGACCCTCCTAAGGTTTCCAGAAATTTTGTATTGCCTCTTCTTCTGAGAGTTTTCAGCACTCAAAACTTGGACGTTGGGGCTAAAAAGGACATAGGAGGGTACGGCCTCCTTCAGCACACCTCCAACAAGTCTCAAATTGCATTTCCAGGCATTTTGATTTTTTGGCTCTAAGGGTTTCTAGGGTTTCGCCAAAATTCTGCAAAAAATTCTGAATTGTATTTCTGCAAACCTCTTGAAGAAGCTCCTCAGCTTACTAGGGCTATCATATTTATCAAGGCTTATTTTTGGCAGTCATAAGCCCAACAAAACCTAAAAGTGCTACCCTAGCCTAGTCGTTAGGTTTTCTAGCCTAGTTGACAAGGGTTTGTGAAGATGAGCAAAATCATGATGGGAAACAAGCTCAGTTCCAGGGAGACAAGACCTCAAAGAAATGAAGACATCAACATCTCATCACTCTCAGGTATGGTTCCTATCAATGACAATACTTGGCTAATTGACAGTGGTGCCTCCAGGCACATGACCGGTCTTAGAAGTCATCTAACACATTTCGTTGAGAAAGAGACACATCTACATGTTGTTCTTGGAGATGATGCCAGATATAATGTGAGAGGAGTTGGAAGTTCTACTTTCAAACTAGATTCAAATATGCAGCTTAAACTAGAAGAAGTACTATATGTACCCGGAATGAAGAGAAACCTTGTCTCTATTTTGGCCTTGGAAGACAAAGGTTACAAAATTACTTTCTCAGAAGAAAGAGTTCTTGCATGGCACAAAGAATCTCATATAAGTTCTTCCAAAGTAATTGGTGTCCGAGAAAACAGTTTGTACAAGTTGACCATCAAACCAGTTCAAGCCTTATTACATGACACTATCAACTTGAGTGAGTTATGGCATAGAAGACTTGCTCACATTCATTAAAGAGCTCTTCCAGCTCTAGGGAAAATGGTAACAGGTCTACCAGAGATCCAGATTCAGCATAAAGGTGTTTGCAAAGGTTGTTCCCTTGGAAAAAATGTTAAAGGATCCTTTCCTAGCAGTGACAACAGATCCAAGGAAATCTTGGACTTGATACATTCAGATGTTTGTGGGCCAATGATTGTTGCATCCTTAAATGGGTACTTATACTATGTACTCTTCATAGATGATCACTCCAGGAAAACTTGGATTTACTTTCTGAAGAACAAGGATGGAGTCCTTGCCAAGTTTCAAGAATTCAAAGCTCAGGTTGAAAACCTGGCCAGAAGAAAAATCAAAATATTAAGATCAAACAATGGAGGAGAATACACCTCAAAAGAATTTAACAGTTTTTGTATTGAAGCAGGAATCAAGAGGGAGTTCATAGTTCCTTACAACCCTGAACAAAATGGGGTTGCTGAAAGGAAAACCAGAACTATCATTGAGGCAACTAAAGCAATGATACATAATCAGAGTCTACCTATGACTCTATGGGCAGAAGCATATATGACAGCAGTATATGTTCAAAACCATAGTCCTCATCAGATCCTGAAGAACATTACTCCAGAAGAAGCATTCACCAAAGTGAAGCCTGAGATCGGACACTTCAAAATATTTGGATGTCCAATGTACCTTCATGTACCCAAGGAAAAGAGATCCAAACTAGAACCTTTAGGAAGAAAGGGTACATTTGTAAGATACAATGAATCCTCAAAAGCATATCGAATCTACATCCCAGGTCAGAGACAAATTGAAGTAACCAAAGATGATACTTTTGAAGAAGAAGTAGCCTTCCAGAAATCCAGAGAAGCTCAAATGGAAATTGATAGTGAAACAATACCTCCTCCCCCTTCAGCAGTTCAGAGGGAGACAAATATTATTCCAGATAAGCCAATAGCTCCAGTTAATCCAGTTGCTCCAACAGATTTAGTTGCCTCAAGCAACATACCTAGAGACATCACAGTTGGACATAAAAGACCTGCTTGGGCTCGACAAACTTTAGAAGAAGCAGAAGGGCATAAAGCCCCACAAGGAGCAACCAACAAAAGCAAGAGACCAAAGAGATTCTCAAGCTACCTTTCAGCCATGACCCACATTATTGATTCAGAACCAACTTGTCATGGAGAAGCTTCAGGTGAACAAGTATGGCAAGATGCCATGACTAAAGAATATTAACATATATTAAAAAATGATGTATGGGATGTTGTTCCAAGGCCAGAGGGAAAGTCCGTAGTGACTTCCAAATAGATTTACAAAATCAAACATGCTGCTGATGGAAGCATTGAAAAATACAAAGCAAGATTTGTGGCTAGAGGGTTTTCACAAATAGAGGGAGTCAACTATGACGAGACTTTTGCATCTGTAGCCAAATATACCTCCATCCGATCTATCATTGCACTAGCTGCTTCGATGGGTTGGAAGCTACATCAGATGGATGTAAAGACAGCTTTTCTCAATGGTGAAATTGAGGAAGAAGTTTAAATTGAGCAGCCAGAAGGTTTCGTTATACACAACGAAAAATCTCATGTATGCAGGTTGAAGAAAGCCCTATATGGTCTAAAACAAGCACCACGTGCTTGGTACGAGAAAATGGATGGATTTCTTATGAGTTTGGGCTTCAACAAAAGTGCAGCTGATCCAAACTTGTATTATCACATTGATGGCAATGAGTGTCTGATTTTGGTCTTATATGTGGATGATCTTTTCCTCACCGGTTCAGAGAGACTCATTGTTGAATGCAAGCAAGCATTGACTGCCAAATTTGAAATGAAGGATTTGGGCCTGATGCATTATTTCTCGGGACTATAAGTATGGAAGAGAACGGATGAGATTTTCCTAAGTCAAAGAAAATATATTATGGAGATATTGAAAGAGTTCAGTATGACAGAATGCAAATCGATGCCTACTCCAATGGTAATGGATTTAAAGAATTTGAGTGACACCGATTCAGGAGAAGTAGATCCACATTTATATCGGCAGCTGATTGGATCTTTGATGTATCTGGTTAACACCAGACCGGACATTTGCTATGCAGTGAATGTGCTTAGCCAGTTTATGAGCCAACCAAAACATACACATTGGATAGCTACAAAACACGTATTGAGATGCTTACAAGGCACAATTGGTTATGGCCTGAGATATGCAGCCAATGTGGACTTAAGCTTGCAAGGATATGTCGATGCAGATTGGGCGGGAAGTGCAATAGACAGAAAGAGCACCTCAGGTTGTTGCTACACCTTAGGATCGACCATGGTTTCCTGGTGTAGCAGAAAACAAAGCTCTGTAGCTTTAAGCATAGCATAGGTAGAGTACATTGCACTAAGCGTGGCAGTTCGTGAAGCTGTATGGCTTCGCAAACTTTTGACTGACTTGTTCGATCATGAGATGGATCCGATTACTATTCACTCTAACAACCAGAGTTGTGTAAAGCTCTCCGAGAACCCAGTGTTTCATGACAAATCGAAACACATTGAAATCAAGTATCACTATATCAAAGACATGGTACAGAGAAAGACAGTACACGTGCAGTATCTTTCTACTCATGAACAAATTGCAGATATCTTCACTAAACCACTTGCCAAGACAAAGTTCGAGTATTTCCGTGAGAGACTTGGTCGGGTGGAAAATGCCTCCCTAACTGAGAGGGAGTGTTGATGATTGTAGTTATGTGAGACATTCTCCATCTTACAAACCTGTGAGATGTGGATCATTGCAGCTATGTGAGTCTTTCTCTCAGCTTACAAACCTGAGAGAAAGCCCCTAAAAAGGGTATGTGGTTCCTACCTGAGACAGAGTTGGAATGTAGAGATGACCTCCTCCATTCAGAGAGTTGAGAAGAACTCCGGATGATTATCCAGTGGGAAAGGCGATCTGTTCAGTTAGACGTGCCTATGGCTAAGCACAAGGTGAACGTGTGAAATCCCAAAGTGTTGGGTGCATTGTCATGTGAACAGAAATGAAGATGATGTATTAGCCTCCTTTGAGCAACAGAGTTGACGAGAAAACTCCAGATGATTCTCCTGTGTTAGGCAGTGGGAAAGAAGATCTGTAGAGTGGGCGTGCCTGTGGACGAGCACAAGTGAACGTGTGAAGATCTGGCTCTTCTATGTAATGCAGTGAGCCAGAGATATGACATCCTATGGATGTGTCCCTAGTGGATGAGCATTAGTGGGTGTATCAAATCCCTTGCTATATATTGTTCAAGAGTCAGGACTGCCTGTAACCCTAATTATTATGTAAAGGGTATAGGTCGGCCCCACCTTAATGTGATTAGTAATAAATGTAAAAGATAATTAATCTGGTTAATATTAATTATAATGTGACTTAGAGAGGTCGGCCCTGTTGAGCCAATAGACACTTCTATTGATAGGACAAGTCTAATATAAGTAAAGGAAGATTCCCCATTGTGGAATCATATCCTTCACACAAGTTTGGAAATTTCAGCAAGTACATTCTCTTAGGAAAAGGTGTGCACCTCTCTTGGGGCTAGACTTCTAGGGTTTGAGCACTCTCTTATGTGCTAAGTCTTTTGGTAGTGAAGGTCTTTCTCTTGAAGATTATAGCAAAGGATTTGGCTGGGTTTTCTTCCCTTCTTGAGAAGGGTTTCCCAAGATACTTCTTGTGTTCTTGTGCATGGTGTTTCTTCTTGTGATCTTAATTGTTCATGGTTAAGACAAATTGAAATGAACTACATGCTTAACCTAGCTTATTGAAAAATGAACATTCTAGAGTCAAGTTGAACATGTGTTGCTTATCATGGTTGCTACTTCCAATGAAGAACATGGACAAATACTTCATAGTATTCACGGATTCTTCAAATGATCATATTATTGGGGATTAGCTCCCTCTTAATCCCGGCTTCATGTCTGAATGAGCAATATGCATGCTCTTCTTTTGGAATTTTGTAATCAGCTCCCTCCATCTGAGAGAGTCCATGCTTCCGTCTGCATCCTTCTTGCTTTCTACAAAGTGTCACAAGTCTATTCTAGTTTCCTCTTGATTACTGACTTCTTTCTGAGTCTAATTCCCTTTGAGTCTCTTTAAGTTTGTTTCTATTCATTATGATTGCTACCCATCTGGTAGTTGTTGCAAGCATTGTGTCATCCTTATAAACTTCTTATATGGCAGCTTCCGCAAAGATTGTTCATCAAACATATTTCACAAGGGTACCTGCCCAGAACAAGAACAACAAGAGCAAACAAGAAATATCTCTCTAAAGGAAATGTTAGTTCATCTTGCAAACAAGTACAATACATATCTATATCAATGGTATTCATATGCAGTCAAGTATTCATTGCACCTAGCAATAATAGAACCTTTCAAAGACTACTTTCACAATTTGTAATGTAGCAACTATCACCCTTGATATATACAAATTTGAAGCTTAACAATTTAATCAAGCCTGGAACCTAAAGCCTCAACTGCTATGGAGGGTGCGCTTATTCCTCAGAATGCATTGAATCCAAGATTACAGCTTGGACAAGGTATCTAATACTTTCCCTACAAACACACTCATGTTTTGCTAGATGATATAACTTGCATAGCATATACAAGTGCAAACCTTTGAAGTCTTGTAGCATCGTCCAGCTTGTCTTCCAATCTGAAACTATATACCATCTTGACAAGAGGATATTAGACACTGAATCAGAGGATTTAATGATTAGAACAAACTAGAAACTCTAAAATTTGAACTTTGACCACAAAACCAATTTGACAAGAAGTCAACCTTTGACTTTGACTTTGACTTTGACCAAAAATTCAAACCTGACGTTTTTGCTAGTTGATGGTACCAAGAGGTGCGTTAGGCAGGGCTCACTAGGATGTCAAGGAATTAGGTCAAACGCTTCATCAGAAGTGCCCGAACACAACGGTTAGGGTTTGTTGCAGCTGCATAATTAGAAAACCTAGCTGCAATTGTAACTGGTACCACAACGAGCTTAACAAATAACTTCCCAATCTATTTTCCAGTGGTTAGATTGTTTGAAGATAGTGGTGGGCCCATAACCTGTTAGAATTAAAGAGTTGTGCTCGTTTTACCATAGACAATATCATTATTGTCACCCAACCATAGGCATGCAGCCACCCCCGAGCACCATAACCTTTTCTAGATAGAATGATTCCGAAAGTAGACTAGAACCAACAGCTAACCAAGAGAGCTCATATTTCTCCAAACATAAAGTCCCAAAGCCACAGAACAAGAACAATACTCAGCTGCAGTAGCTGCAGTTGCACTTACCAAGAATACCACCAAGAACCATCACCAAGAACACCACCAAGAAATACTGGAGGATAGGGTGCACATCTTAGGCTATATGGCGCTAGAGAGAGAGACCAAGAACCATCCCAGAAGATCCACCTTCCATCCTTGCAGCTGCAGCTCCAAACTTGCGCCAAACTTGACAGAGAGAGTGTGTGAGGTGTGTGTACAAATGAGCTAGATCATCTCTTGTTTATAGTGGTTCTTGTCACTTGTCTGGGCTGACTTGTCCTTCTAGAATCTAATACTTTAATATTAATTCTTTTACTAAGGCGACTTGTCTTCTAGGGTTTCTACACATCTGTTTAGGGTTTCTCTTGCTTCCAGAATATTCTATTCTAGCCAAAGGTTACATATGGAGGATAATACCTCCCGCAGCTACCATAATATCAACAAAGAAAAGGTAAAGGAAGAAAAAGGGCATTCATTGTTCACTTGCATAAGAGGTGAAGAGAAGAAGAGAAGTGTGGAGAAGAAGAAGAAAAGGGGCACACTTGAGAAGAGGGCGCACAAGCTAAGAGGATGAGTGCACTTGGGAAGAGGGTGCACTTGTTAAGAGAAGAGGGTGCACAAGCAGCTACAGCAGGCACACTTGTTGAGAGCTAGAAGGGCGCACAAGCAGCTACAGCAGGCACAAATCCCAAGCAAGAGCACAGCAAGAGAAAGGGCACAAATCCCAAGGAAGAGGGTGCGCACTTCAAGGAGAAACTTGCTGCCAAACTTGAGATAAGTTGGCTGTAGTAAATCAGCTTCCTCATGTTTAATTTCTCTGCTGTAATATTTCTCTAAGAGCTCCATAATAAACTTCCTCTTCACTGGTTTTCCCCTTGGGGATTTTTCTAGGGTCATGATGACGAAAAATCCTTGAGTAATTTTCTGTAGTTTGCTTATTTTATTTCAGCATTTAAGTGGAAAAAATTAGAGGTGAATATCATGTTTTAATAACTGTTATAAGACTAATTTCTGGACAGCAAACTTTTCCTAAATTATACCCTATGACAGCAGCATTAAATGAGCAAGATATCAGTCTTGAAGGCAGCAGTTAAACAACCTTTCAAACAGTCCATTTTCAGACCTGTTAGTGACCTTACAGAGCTCCATAATAAATTTCCTCTTCACTGGTTTTCCCCTTGGGGGTTTTTCCAGGGTCATGTTGACCAAAAATCCTTGAGTAATTTTCTGTAGTTTGCTTATTTTATTTCAGCATTTAAGTGGAAAAAATCAGAGGTGAATATCATGTTTTAATAACAGTTATAAGACTAATTTCTGGACAGCAAACTAACAGTTATAAGACTAATTTCTGGACAGCAAACGTTTCCTATATTAAACCCTATGGCAGCAGCATTAAATGAGCATGATATCAGTCTTGAAGGCAGCAGTTAAACAACCTTTAAACAGTCCATTTTCAGACCTGTTAGTGACCTTAATATAGTGGTAAAACAGACCTGATATAACAGCCTGTAAAGAGCCTCAACATTCTTCAAGTAGATCCTCTGTCAGACATCAAAGGAGAAGACCTGAGTTAGATAGTTTGCAAGGACAGCTCAGGAGACTCAAGCCACCAACATTTGATGGAGAGCATGAGAAGGGTGAAGAAGCGGAACCCCGGCTGCTGGGCATGAGAAAGTATTTTCATCTGCACAATTATTCATCAAATATGGAAGCAAAGATTGCCATATATCATCTCCAAGGGAAAGCTTCCACGTGGTGGGACCAGCTAAAGCAGGTCAAGCATATTGATGAAAATAGAATCTCTTGGAAGTATTTTGAAAAGTATTTTCATAAGCAATACCTGTCGGAACATTATTATGACAAGAAGACGCAAGAATTCTTTGAGCTTAAGCTTGAGAACATGACCATGGAGGAGTATGAGATGAAATTCTTGGAACTCCTAAGGTATGTGGATTTCATTGGGGATGAGAAGGTTAAAATTCAGAGGTTCTTGAGTGGGTTGCCATCATTCTATAAGGATAAAATTCAGTTTGATGAGCCCAATAATTTGGAACAGACCATGAGAAAAGATAAGTATTTGTATGAGCGGAGTCAGGCGAGGCCAGCTTTTCAAAGAGTTTGGGATGACAAAAAGAAAGGCAAGATGGACCAGAGGAAGAAAGGATTCAAGCCACCTTTCTTCAGGAATAATTCACAGTCTTATAGGCAAGGGCAGCAAGCACAAAATGAACCCAATATGACAGATTCCTCGGGCAAAAGACCAAGGCAACAGCCCATAAAGTGTTGGGGATGAGAGGGGGACCACATGTATAAACATTATCCTCATAAAGGAGATAGGATGAAGACTGTGCATAACCTTCAGGAAGCTAATACAATGGAAGACATGGGCAGAGACATGCTAAGGATTTATGCAGCCTTGGACAATAGACAAGCAAACTATCAATCCCACATGATTGAAGTGGAAGGTAAGATTGATAATCAACTCATAGCTATTTTGATTGATTATGGAGCTAGTCATAGCTTTATAGATCCTAATATGGTTGACAAATTTAAATTGAAAAGATGTAAGCATGAAAAGTCTGGTTGGTTTAGCTAGCGATCGGAACCAAAAGAAGAATCAATGAGCTTGTTAAAGATTGTGCAGTGAACATGAATGGAGTCATCACTAAGGTAGATTTGAACATCATACCACTTGGGTCATATGATTGCTTGATTGATATGGATTGGTTGGAAAAGCATCATGCTGTCCTAAATTGCTACAACAAGGCTTTCACATGTCTGGATGAAGAAGGAAATTCAAGGATAGTTCAAGGTATTCAAAGCCCTATATCTGTCAGAGAGATTTCAGCATTGCATCTAAAAAGAAATTTTAGAAAAGGGTGCCAAATATATGCAGCCCATATGGAAGAGTCAGCCAAGGATGAAGTACCAAATATTGAAGACTATTCGGTCTTTAAAAGAATATGAAGATGTCTTTGGGGAATTTTCGAGATTGCCACCAAAGAGAGACATTGATTTCTCTATTGATTTGATGCCTGTAGCTACCCCAATGTCCACGACTCCTTACAAAATGAGCACACCAGAACTGAAAGAATTGTAGATGCATCTAGAAGACTTGTTGAAGAAGGGGTACATATGCCCAAGCGTTTCTCCTTGGGGTGCTCCAGTTCTTTTTGTGAAGAAAAATGATGGAACTTTGAGGTTGCGTATTGACTTCAAACAGTTGAACAAGGTTACTATAAAGAATAAGTATCATTTGTCAGGGATCGACAATCTTTTTGATGAGTTGAAGGGAGCAAAGATATTTTCCAAGATTGACTTGAGATCAGGTTATCGTCAATTGAGAATCAAAGAAGAAGATACTAGCAAGACAACCTTTCAAACAAGGTATGGACATTATGAGTTTGTAGTGGTGCCATTTGTGTTTACAAATGCACCCACTACTTTCATGTGCCTAATGAATGGAGTATTCGGATATTACCTAGACAAATTTGTTATTGTATTTTTGGATGATATTCTTATCTATTCCAAGACAGAGGAGGAGCATGAACAACATTTGAGAATGGTGCTACAGGTGTTGAAAAAGTACCAATTGTATGCCAAGTTGAGCAAGTGCATTTTTTATAAGAGGCAAATCCACTACTTGGGCCACATTGTCTCAGAGGATGGCATAGCAATGGATCCATAAAAGATTGAAGCATTCAAAAGTTGGCCAGCACCAAAGAATATTTCAGAGGTTAGATCATTTATGGGACAAGCTCGTTACTACAGGAGATTGTTGCAGGCTTCTCCAAGATTGAACACCCTATCACTTCTTTGCAAAAGAAAGGAAAAAAATTTGAATGGACTACCAAGTGTGAGGAGAGCTTCCAACACTAGAAAGGTTTATTGACCAGTGCACATATTATAAAGGTTGCAGATCCAAATGAAGATTTTGTTGTGTGCACAAATGCATGCAAGGAAGGGCTTGATGAAGTCCTTACACAAAATGGGCATGTAATCCATTATGAATCAAGAAAGTTGAAAAAGCATCAGAGATTATGCTACCCATGATTTAGAACTTGCAACCATTGTTCGTGCGTTGAAAATGTGGAGGCATTATATATGGGTAGAAAATTTGAGTCAAAGACAGACCATAGTGGTCTAAAATATTTGTTTGAACCATAGAAGAAAACATCGGAATCGGCAAAAATTCGGCAAGGGTCCTGAAAAATCGACGAAAAAATCAGGAAAAATCGGAAAACCTCGGCAAACATTAAAAAATACATAATTTATTCATTTTTTTCAAAATTGTGAACATTTTTCAATACATAAAACAACAACAACATCATATAAACACATAGGCACATAAATATGGAGAAAGAACTGATATCTATGATATAGTGGATGCCAAATAAAAACCGATACATCAAAGTCGTTACTGAAAGTCTGAAACCAATACAAAATGACATCAATGATCACATATATAAATGTATATGTCCCAAAACTAGCAACTAGCTATATGATATCAATGCCCTCTCCCCCTTTTACGGGGAAAGATCAGGGGATGTTTGCTAGGCCTTGAACTAGAGGCAAAAGGTCATGGTCGTGCATCAACTATATGACGATCAATGATGGATGGAGGACTAGCTACTCCAAACTGTGTAGAAGGTGGTGTTTCATTTTCAACTGGCACATCATCCTCCATGGTGTATGGATGAAGCTCCTCCTCCACCTCCTCCTGTTGCTATTGCTCTTGCTCCCCTTCGTCTAACCATGCAAGTGTATGGAAACAATTAGCATACAAATTGGGAAGAGCATACATACTTGTGCTTGGAGGTTGTGGATGAAAATTTTAAAGATCCAACCGGTTGAACCTTGCTCCACCAAAAAATCTAAAAAATTTGTTGATGAATTCGATACCCTGCCTTTGCACACATCAAATATGTTTGATGGCCTCCACACACCTCTTCCCTTGCTGCTCCACATCAACTCCAAAACAAAATGATAAAAAAAAAAAAAACAAATTGGACTTTTAATTCGCGACAAGGCAATTTTTTCCAAAACAGTGACGAGTTTTACAAAAAATCACGATTTTTTGCAAACTCAAAAAATCGCGATTTTTATTAAACAAAAAATCGTTTCCTTGAAAAATCACAATTTTTCCGATTTATCGACGAGTTTTTCTTTTATGGATTGAACATCCAATATTAAATGCCAAACAAACTAGATGGCTAGAATTTCTCAGCAAATATGACTTTGACATCAAGCACATTAAGCGAAAAGAAAATAAATAGTTGATGCACTCAACAAAAGGGTGCATGAAATGCATGCTACGGCCATTAGTACGTACAATTCAGATTTGAAAAGCAAAATTTTAGGAGTTGTACCAGTAGACCAGCACTATCTGCAAGTTAAAGAAAGCTTACAACAAAATAATGTACAACAGAAATTTAAAGATTACAGGTTGGAAGAAGACGGAATCCTCTTGTACAGGAACATAGTTTATGTTTTTGATTATCAGAAGTTGAGAAATTTAGTTTTAAAAGAGATGCATAATGTGCCATACACTAGACATCCACGGTACCAGAAAACAATTGCGGCAGTAAGAGGCCAATATTATTGGCCCGGAATGAAGAGAGATGTAGCTGATTTTATTGTTAGATGTATGGGATGTCAAAAGGTAAAAGTTGAGCACAAACATCCAGTGGGATTGCTACAGTGATTGCCCATTTCCGAGTGAAAATGGGATATTGTTACCATAGATATCATTACCAAGTTGCCCAGAACAACAAGACAACATGATTCCATCATGGTAGTGGTGGACAAGCTTACAAAGGATGCACATTTTATTCCAGTCAAGATGACACATAAAGCAACCGACATTGCAAAAATTTATATGAAAGAAATTGCTAGGCTACACAGTGTGCTTAAGGAAATCGTATCTGACAAAGATACCAAGTTCACTTCCAATTTTTGGAAAGGGTTGTTTAAAGGATTCGGGACAAATCTAAATTTCAGCACAACATATCATCTAGAATTAAATGGGAAAACAAAGAGAGTCAACTAGATAATTGAAGATATGCTAAGAATGTATGTAATGGATCAACTTTCCAAGTGGGAAGATTATCTTCACTTGGTTAAGTTTGCTTACAATAATGGGTATAAAGCATCGTTGAAGATGAGCCCATTTCAACTCTTGTATGACAGAAAATGTAACACACCAGTGAGTTGGGATAATCAAGCAAATATTGGGCCAGAATTGCTAAAAGAAATGGAAGAACATATGATAAAAATAAAGTAAAATTTACAGACTGCACAAGATAGACAGAAGAGCTACCCTGACAAAAGCGGAGCACACAAGGAATTCAAAGTGGGAGAGTATGTGTTTTTAAAAGTAAAATAAAAAAGGAGCTTGTTGAAATTGGGAAGTTGCCCAAAGTTGGTAGCGAGATATTGTGGGCCATTTGAAGTTCTAGAGAAAATAGACCCAGTTGTATACATGTTCGCATTGTCTACATCCATGAGAGTTCATAATGTATTTCATGTGTCTTTATTAAAGAAGTATGTCCCTGATCCTAACCATGTGATTGATTGGATTGTGATCCAAGTGGAGCACGAAGGAGACTTTCGGGTGAAGCCAGTGCACATCCTGGACCGAAAATTCAAAGTGCTCAAGAACTAAGCCATCAGCCTGGTAAAGGTCCAATGGACCTGCTATGGTCCTGAAGATGCCACATGGGAGCACGAGGAGATCATGCAGGAAGAGTACCTGCAACTTTTTGCATATTTCTGAGGAAATTTGAATGTACATTTGTACATAAGTGGACAGAGACTCCATTTTGGTGCAGTTGGAGTTCCTAAAGCCACAACTCTGAGACTTCATGTTCGGCCTGTGTTGGAGCCTTGGAAGGGAAGTGGGACAACCTGAGGGACTGCACTGTGGAGCAGAAAAGGGGGCACACTTCCTTAGGTTGTGAAGGGCGAGGGGAATAAGAGATTGTTGGTTGGAATTTTTTTGGGAGTCATTAAATTGCAAAAGTGTTGAGTATTGTAACATGATATTTTTTATTGATGTACATGTATGGTGATGCACACTGAGGACGGTGCAAATTGTAGGGGGAGGAGATTGTAACACCCCAGTTCTGATCCCTAATGTAGCATTGTATATTTGTAAGTATTATGAATGGTTGTGGGCCAAACGATGTAATATGTAAACTTTGTATATCGAAAAATAATAAAATGGAATACACCATCGGTTGTAGATAGGTAAGGACTAGAGTAATGGGGGGCTATGATTCCACAAGTGAGGGGGCTTAATGGGGGTTTTGAACCAGTGTTGTATATCTCTTTGATATATCGGATATATCACCGAGATATACAGGAAGCCAATATATTGTTTGGCATATGTCACGACATATCCGACATATTGAATGTGTCGCGACACATTGTGAAAATATCGCAAGACGATGGAAAATATCGGTCTGCTGGCAAAAAAAGGTGGAACTCAATTCTGCAGCAGATTTTTTGTTTAATGCGTTTAGTTGCATCCAAGATCATGGGTGTTGGTCAAATTGAAGGATGGAGTCACTATGCTTGCAGTACTTTCTTCATTATATTATGGATGAACCTGGCCTGGTCTAAAACTATGATCTCATCGCTGATTTTTTTCCTTATTATATGTTGTATCATCTCGTCACTGAGTTACAAGAATACTTGTAGGCCTCTTTATATTAAAAGGAAGTTTATTTAATGAGACACAACCCATACGGGTTTCTCAAATGCAGTATGCATATGCACTGTGCAGAATGTAATTTTCTCTCTCTCCCAGATAGAAATTACAGGTTTTTCCAAGGAAAATAAAAGAACTGAAGCATCTCACGTGTATAAAAGAAAACAATTATGCAAAATATTCACACTTGAATGAAAATTTATAGAAATTGTCAACAATTAGCCTGTGTATGTGTGTCTAATAGATTGCAGACTAGCAAACCCAATGTGTTCAAAAGTATGCTAAAGAGGCCAAAATGGCATATTCCTTTGCAACGAGGATCTAAAAACAAGAGCAAGTTGTTGTGGCTAAATGGGCATTGGCAGATAGGCTGGAGGGGATGGATGTTTGAACATAGACAAGATGAGTCATCAAAGATCTATTATGGCCTTCAAAGGGGCAATGAATAGTAAATACCATGTCTCTGTTAGAAAGAATACCACTCTAATCAATATGAGTCATGTGCAGAAGATCATGACCAATGTTGTATTTTCATATTTATGTAGCAATGTGTCTATTTGATGTTGTTATTGCTTTACATATTTAAAAATTTGAAAAAAAATGAGTGCTTTTTGTGTTTTTTTGGAGGTCTTGCGACATTTTCCGAGATATTCCGATATTTTCGGCCGACGTCACCAATAAGTTACATTCCGGACCCTCCCCGAGACAAGATATACAGCATTGTTTTGAACGGTTTCCATGTGCCTTAAGTCTTAAGCCATCTTCATTAACCAGTTTGTCATTTAGCCATTTATCCCTTTGACTTATTCAATGCTCAATCATTGAATTCATGTAAGAGGATGGGTGAGGAAGTCATCCCACTCAGTTATGACAACATGGGTTGAGTGCACTCACCCTTAGGGGAAGAGTAAGAGTCAAGCAAGCATGGGAGAAGAGGAAATTTTCGAGTAGAAAAGAGAGCAGTTTTTACAATCAGCAAGAAGTGAGGAAAAATAGAGCTAAGTGTTGTAAAAAAGTGGCCAGCCATAGTGGGTATGGAAGACAGCTTGCTAAAGCTGGTAATTGTGTTGAGAATGAGGTTGGTATGCCTATGAGTGATTCTTGTTGAGGAAGTTAACCAAGAGCATTTGCAAATGCTATGTGAGTACTCCTATTGCAGCTAGATTTCCTAAAGCCCCCAGTAAAAAGATTCCTAGCTGATCTGTGTTGGAGACCTGAAGAGGATGGAGATTGTTTGAGGGATTGCGGTGCAGAGAAGGAAATCTCATCCCTTGGGTTGTGCAAATCAGTGGGGAAGAGAGTTGGGCAGTTGGAATTGTTGCAGGAGTCGCATCATTGTGTTTTAGCGTGTATTTGAGATGTTGTTGGACTTGTTATCCCCCATTCCTAGGGATAACTAAGAAGATGATGTCTCGAGGCCCTCAGGTTGCAGACATGGAGTACCGAGAGACGGATTGATCGATAGTGTCCACATTCACAGATGGAACCCCGCTTTGCCACCATGCTTCTCTTGTTCATCATGATGGCATCCACCACACCAACTTGCTTCCAAAACGAAGTGGGTCTTTCTCCATGAGGTAACAAGTGAGGTATTGTGATAAGTGTCACCTTAATACTCGAGGCATTTGAATATGTTGCATTACAGCTTCTCTTCATTATAGAATGTCTGCTTGGACATTATGCTTTTGGCCTTGTTTCACCTTGGTGAGTGTCATGATTTCCTAGTAAGTGGCCACCCTTAGGGAAAGGGTTGCAACCGGGGGTCTCCTCAAAGGGTTATCGTACCATTCCCACTCATGCTTACCACCTTCCATCACCTCTTCCCCTTTGTGTCCCAATCTTCTAAGTGTCCTGGCCTATTGACCCAAGAAGAGCATGTACCTCATTTCATGAGAAGAAGGGGCCATTAGGCTCGGAGGTGCCCTAGCAAGAAACATCATGCATTAGAAGCTCGCCCTAGAATCCCGAGAGCAATGAAATGCTTCTCACAAAAAATGAGGGACCCGTGAATTAAATAATTAAATAAACAATCATGCCAACCAAGGTAGAGTGTTTGTGGGCTATGCATTTCCTTTTTAGTGCCCCTTATTGACTTCAACTTGGGGAAGCATGGTTGCAAAGTGTGACCAAGGTAGAGGTGACGTGGGAAATGTTTTTCATGCTTAGGTAGAAGTCCCACGTTAGCATCAACTTGGAAACATTGTAATAAATTAATGGCTAAAAGGGCTTGGAAAATATATGCTTCAAAAACAAAAAGAGAAAATGGATGTAGCTATCCCTCAACAAAGATGCCCATAAGTGAGACAATACGAGCCCTTGTATGTCATGAAGCCCAAAACCTAGAAGTCTAACCCCATCCACCTCATATCAATTACATGACTTACAAAGGATCATCCTTGGGAACATCCCCTACTTAAGGAATCGGTCTACCCAATAGGGTATTATGACACCCCTCCCATATCTAAGCTTGGCCCATTGCATAGGGTCTTTGAGCACTTGTTTAATTTGAAAAGGTGGATTTGATGCACATGTTTAGGTGGCTCTTGTATTAAGTGTGATTTTACTTGGCATGACACATTTGACTTGAGACCCTTGGAGAGAGAATTCACTTGTCTTTGCAGGACCTTGCTTGGTGGACATTTGTGGAGGAACAAGCCTAGTTTGGCCCTTCATTGGGGCACGAATCCCACAGAGTGGATGTCATAACCCACACCTTGGGAGCAACTAGATGGTGAACGTTGCCTTTGGAGGCATGAGAAGACGTCTTGAAGGATGAGACCTAGCCCCCCTTTTCCCAACGTTTGACCTTGGAAGGTCAAAACGTCCCTTTCTAGGGCATGGCGTCACATTAAGGGGCTAGGGCTTGGTGGTGATTGAACGATTTGATGGTGGCATGGCATGCTCCTTGAAGGAAGACCCCAGTGCATGAAGGAATGGCCTTTGGAGGCTTTTGGAAGGTATTACCCACCCTCAACTTCCACCATATTGAAATCCCCTCCAACAATCCAAGCTGCGACCAGGAAAGAGGAATCCAACCAATCCAAAGACAACCACACTCCCAGCTAAGATTGGGAGCATAAACTGCATAGAACCATAGAATTTTGTCTTGAACCAACAAAGTGATCCACACACACCAATCCTCTAGGTCCTTACCATGATCCACCACAAAGCTCAACAAAAACTGAAAGCACCGCGCCATCCACCCTGAAGATGGTATGTAGCCCAAAAGGGCCCATTCCAACATTAACTTATTCAATTACAAAGCTTAAAACTAACTAATTTGACTTCTTTATGGAAGATTAGATCTGGTTTTGCTCTCTGCAACACACCACAAACAATCTACTTGCAACTAGGAATCGTCATCCCACTCACATTCCAATTTCATAGTGGTGACTTCGTTCCAAAGGCAAATGAAGACCTAAGCTTCTGAATTGGTTACCCATTGGAAAACCCTCCAAAGAGAAGGTTTGTTCGTTAAGAAAGTGAACTATGGCATCTCTGTAAGATTTAATACATGGGTTAGGACCCAATTACCCCCTCCCCTGCCCCTCCTTGAATTGTCCATTTCAACGAGAGAAAAACTTCCTTCTGCTTGTTAGACTTCACTTCCCAGCTTACATCTACCTCCATGTTATTTGTCTCAAGTCTAGCCAAAACCCCAGGACCCACAAGGTCAAAAATTTGGCTTTACTGAGGATTCTAAGCTAATAAAGAACTGCTAACTCAAGTCATTGGTTGTATTGATGTTTTGTAGCTTCGGGTAGGTATTCTCACATGGCCCTAGGTGTTGGGCATGTGGGAATCATCGTGGGCACCACATCAAACTTTCGGTTTGGTGAAAACGCTCTTGGAATGAAGTTGGGGCTTCATGGGTTTTGTGATGGGCTTTGTGGACTTGTGTAGGGGCTTCACACCCATATAGAAAGCCTAATTTGATGTTGACTTGTGGAAGGGCTTCTATGGTGACCCCTAAGGATTGCATATAAAGGAGAGAGGTCATTGTGACATTTCATATGGTGTAGAGTGTTTGGAGACAAGGATGGAGTTATCATAAGTGAGTCTGCACTTGTGCTAGGTAGCTTGGTGTTTTCAGCAAAAGGAAATTTTGCATGATGGAAAATCTGGCCTAGAGTTAAGCAATCTTTATTTTCTATTCTTGGCAAAGAAAAGCACACCACACGTGTGGGAGAGAGAGGCAGCCGCAGAAAGAAGAAAACTGTACGAGTGGAGTGAATCGTACGGAAGTGTCCATACAGGTTTTTGTGCATGTACACGAGTTTCAATGTGAACAATCGCATACGTACACGGGCTGCAATGGAAACAGTCGCATACGTACGAAGGTTGCAGTGGGAACAGTCGCGTACATACACAAGTTGCAGTGGGAACAATCACGTACATCCGTACAGAGTTTATCTACGCAGGTGCAAGTCTGTACAAGATGACGGGTGACACCAGCAGGTCGTACAGGTGGTCTGCAACAGATTTGTGGGCAGAAGATATTTCCATGATATTTTGCTGAGGTTTGGTTTTTCTAATTTGTATGGTTATTGGAGGATAAGGTTGTCCTCAGATTTTGGTGATATTTGAATTGGTTGAGAGGACAAGGTTGTCCTCAGATTTGGTGATATTGTACTAGTTGGGAGGCTTGGTTTTGCCCTCATAATTTCTGAAGTTAACAAGGTTACAAAACTGAAATTTGTGTCTCATGTGTATTGATGATTCATCTCCAATCTTCTATGTTTTCGCTGCATATAATTTCAGTCAATAAGTGTAAAATTGTTCAATGATAACAACGAGGGTTTTACTATTAGATCACTAGGAAGCAATTTTCAGATCTAAAAATTAGTCACATAGAGTTGCATGTGAAAAATGACATGGTATCAAAGCTTTGGATTTGAAGGGAAGGGGATCATCTTTGAGACATATAGTTGCTACAGGTGGTTGCAGATTTCTTATTCTTGTTCCAGGCAGGTCACAGGTCACAGCTCTGAGAGGGAGTTGTAGCACTGATGAGGAGTTAGCTTTGAGAGGGAGCTACAATGACAGTTGCAAGTGGCAACAGGTTAGATGGTCTATGGATTGCGATATGGAGCAGACCATCCAGACGAGGAGTTGTGGACTATTGCAGCTCGATGGTGTGGCAGGTTGGGAGTTCTGGTGGATTGGTGAAGAGCCCGAATCACAACAGTATGTTGTGTGGCAGATTGCCAACCTCATGGATGGACTTCCGATGGTTTGTCATGGTGAGTTGCGATGGGCGCAGCTCAGGAGCTTTGGCACGGACGATATGGCTTCGCATGTATGTCAGGTTAACGAGATAGAATCTTCATCGAGTAAGAGGGTTGCAAACTTGACAGTGTGTCTAGGTGTGACAGTGTATGAGGCATTTGACCTAGGAGGATGAGGACACTCGCAAAGATGAGCTGTGGTGGTCTAGAGTGGACTACACTGAGTGTCCATCCGCAGCTCAGGCCTGTTCAGAGAGAGGACATAGGCTTAGTTGTAGTGTGTGAGTAGACACGGAGAGCTTTGGATGATGGACATGGGAAGAAGTTCATCCGATTGTCGTGAGTTGGGTAAGCAAGATGCTTACCTTGGAGGATTGCATGATTCTTATCTGGTGGGAGCCACCGACACATGACAGGGGCACAGGATTTGTTCGTGAACTTCACAATGTCTGACTCGGGTATGTACGAGGAGCTTGGTATGGTGACCACACAGATAATGCAGAGATCTAGTACAGTGTCGTTCCAGATGGAGTCATGGGATGTGTTGCGAGTGGAAAATGTGTTATGGGTGTCATGAGTGTGTTCTCAGACACAAGGATTGAGGAGTAGGGCTATGCAGTGTTGTTCCTGGATGGACAGGTGTTATTGGATGTTAAGTTGGTAGGCCTTCCCAGGTCTTGGGAACCTTTTGTGCATGGGATCTGTGCACAAGAGACGTTGTCAGGGTTTGATAGGATATGGACTCGATTGGTGTCCAGGGAGGATATCGATGACAGATGAGGAGGGACCAGGTAGCTCCACCAGTGGTGAGGCGGGTAGCTCCACCAATGGTGAGGCAGGTAGCCCCACTAGTAGCACAAATTCAGAGGGAGCAGGTAGCTCCACCAATGGTACAGACTCAGAGGGAGTTAGGAGACTGTTATCCCCGATATCTAGGGATAACTAGGAGATCATGTCTCGAGGCCCACATGGTCCTAGACATGGAGTACCGAGAGCAGGGTTGACTTGAGCATGGCCCTGGAGGGCCCATCCTTCTTCTTCTTCGTCAGATTTGTCCTGTCGGTAGTAGCAGTTTCCATCACCACCGACCTGGGCTTGCATCGGAGAGGACTCTTGCTCCATGAGGTAATTGGTCTGAGGTATCATGGTATGTGTCATATTTGATTGTTATGACCTTCTTATATATGCATTAGGTTCCTTTCATTTC
>ML828545.1:33884-49932 GCA_009831015.1 Picea engelmannii | reverse complement strand
CCAATGTACTTATAAAAAGAACAGTTGTATACATTGGAAGTTGAGGAGGCTTAGAGCCAGACATATAGAATATGTTCTTAATGTAACCAAGAGCACCATTGACTAAGCCAGCTTCAACCCACAAGTTACATGTCAACATGACATGTTGTCCTGGGCATAAGAGAACTTTACATTCCAATTGATCATCATCTACACCAACAATTTCTGTTCGTCATGTATGTTCAACAACACATTGAGCAATTGGAGAATTTAATGATTTCAACATCTGCCTATTATGTATGTTGACCAAATTATTTGTTGGGAACAGATGTATTGCTGAATTAATTAAACTCTTTTCCTCATGATGCAGGAGAATCACTCCACAACATCAAGCGCTATCCATCCATCACTTCAAGCACGCATTTAATGGAGAGGAGAGGCACAACCCTCTCACTTTCAAATTTCAAATTTGAATTTAATGTATTAAATGTTTGTAAGGCTGGTAGAGCCGAAGTCCTGCCTTTGAGCAGGCTATAGTTAGTGTCTCCTTTAATGGCTGACATGTTGATGGGGATCTAGATCTGATTCGGACTAGACAACCATTTAATGTAATTCATTGTAATTAATGAGAGTTGGTGAGATGGATGGAAGAGCTCGAGGAGCCCCCTTTTTAAAAAAGATCCTTTGTATCTATAGGGGAGTCGGTAGAGGGGTAGAGAAAGATAGAGAGAATAGGGAGAAGAGAGGAAGCCAAGACTTTGCTGCAGTCCGAGCTCGAACACATTGTAATTATACATTGATGTTAATACAATCAAAGTAGTTTTTCATGCATGTTATTCAGTGCTTGTTGATGAATGTCTTTATGCATTTATGATATGCTGTAGATGTGTGTTATTTTGCATTTGCAGGTTACAAAACAAATTGTTGTCTATTGGGTTCTTTGATTCGAGGTTTGGATTCTTTGTGGTTTCATGCAAGAGTGCATGACAAAGTATTGCGGTCTCTGAAAACTAGTGCAGGAGTGCACTTCTGAATTATGTAGAATTTAGACAAAGACACGCCAGGAGGGCGCACCAGAGGAAGTCATTGACTCAAGGAGTAAGCGTCAAGGTTGCTGAACACCTTGAAGGAAGAACTATGCAGAGGAGGGCATAGGAAAGACAAAATTTCTGAGAATTCTATGACACTCTGCCAAGAGGGCATTGAGCAAATGCACAGGATGCATTAAGGAGAACTCTATTTTGAGTTCGGTGAGAAGACAGAGTCACTGAAGATTCTGTAGAAGCTTTGCCAGGAGGGCATCGAGCGAGTGCAAGGAGTGCACCGAGAATAACTCTCCTTCAAGTTAGATAAAGGAAGTGTCTAAGAGAAGACAGTCACAAAGTTGTTGAATACTCTGTAGGCTCTGCAAGTTATGCATTGAGCAGGAGGATGCCAAGATGGCATGAGGAATTTCTTTCCAAGAAACAACCTCGAAGCTGAGTCATTCGAAATCTCAGCAGCACAAGGAGTGTGCGAGAGAAGACTTGTTCTAAGTCCATAAGCTCAGAAGAGAAAGGGCAAGAAGAACGTGCACAAAGGGAACCTTTCAAGGTTTCTGAGTGGATAAATCTCAGGAGGGGAAGTGTTTCTATAGCGCAGGCAAGATCCAAAGGAATTGATCTCACAGAGGAAGAAAAGGTCGAGGCCTTTGAAACTTTGAAAATATTCCAAGGGAAAGGAATAAGTTCTCAAGCTTAAGAGGGAGCGTAACTGTCATTAGATCAGCTGGAGAGAAAGGATCTAGGCCGTCAGATCTAACACAAAGGACCGATATCCATCAGATACAGAAGGAGGTGCTTGAGGTTTAAACCTCGTAACAATAGAAGGAAGAGGACTTGTCAAATCCCAAAGGCATCAGGACCGTCCATTTTGGAGGACAGGTGGCAGAGATCTAGATCATTTCATGAATTCAGGTATCGCGAGCTAGTAGGCAGAGTTCTTTATGCTTCAAACCCCCAAGTTGTGAGATCATGATTTGACCTGAACCATCGATCAAGGAGGAAGGAGAGCCATGAGATTTGGTGCCTAGATACATCGTATATTGGGGTCTCAGAGGGTGAAGGAGTTGCACCTTGATCGCTGAAGTCGTGAAGTGTTGAGCGCCGAGGATTCGTGGGAGCACGTGGCATATATGTTAGGTGGGGACCGCTTGGTCGACAGGTGGCATAACAACAAGAGCCCAGAGAAAGGCGGAAGCGGGTGACAGGTGGAGGACACACGTCGCCTAGGAAGGAGTCAATCCATTTTTGACTTATCATGTCTCAAGGATTCGCAAAAGAGGAACACGAGGACTCAACACTCTGACTCGCGAAGTTGCGAGTTGCGAGGGGTGCTAGAGTTAGGCCCTAGCCGGTGGTCACTTGTAGAGGTGATAGCGAGGAAGGAACCATACCTGTATTGTTTCTTGGGTATCGAAGGTTTGGAGTTGAGGGTCTTCGACTCACAAACTCGTGAGATCGCGCGTCACGAAAGGTGCTCACGCTAAGGCCCGATTGTGTTCACAGAGAGACGTAAGGCTCACGCCTGGTGTTAAGTTGCGCAGGGTGGGTTTTCATGAAGGACCTGTGGATTGGATTCGTTGAAGGTTACAATAGAGAACCAAAGGAGCCACTTCGGCTCGAGGAGAATTTAGAACGATCCTGTGCGGATCTCGGACAAAGGGTCAGGGGTCTGTGTCAAAGTGGTATTATAGCTTGATTTTGTTTGTATATTGCAGGCAGAGGGAGCCAGAGGAAAATGAAGACAAAGTGTTGAATCTCTGTGATGATTATTGCAAGGTGCGCAACAGTCGATAGACAATCAGGAGGACTGTAGGAAAGGCTAGAAGCACTCACGGTTGCAGAGTGACAACAACAAGTTTGCGAGGAGGGCAGACAATAATAGGAATATGGCTACTGAAGGCCATGAATGCAGTGGAAAGAAGAACCATCAAGAGATGAGAAAAGATGAAATGGATAAAGAACTCGCTGAGATAAGGGTGAGAATGGAAGATCTTGCATTGCGAATGCAACAGGACGCAAAGCCGCATTGGGTATATGAATGACCCATGAAAAGGAAAGCAAAGTGGTCAGTCAAGAAATTGTTGGCCCGAAGACAATGAAGGCTATTGAAGGAATGGCTGAGGTATGTGAAAATCCTCAGGGCCATAGAGGAGATGGTTCATGCATGTGAACCAGAAGCTGGGAGAAATATCAGTGATGATGAAGAGGAGAGATTGAGCAAAGATCTCATAGACTGCCAAGTGGGCAGAGATGGACTTTCAAATTTCCAGGTGTGCAATAGAAAGAGATCAAGTGAAGGTATCGTATGCTGCCAAGAGGGAAGTGTTGGAAGTTCAAGTTGTCAGGTGGGAAATGAGATGGGATTGAATGATCTCATAGACTGCCAGGAGGGCAGAGAGGAAATCCCATATTGCCAGATGGGTAAGGGAGAGCAGTTGAGACTGTCTGAAAGTCTCATGAACTCAGGGATGAGTTCATATCAATCTGAGGAGATGACATAGAAGATGAGCTCATAGGTGAGTTCATATCAGCAAGGACAATTGATAGAGAAGGATCAAAGATGCCTTCTGATCATTGGAGGAATTGAGGTACTCCTGCCACATAGCCCAGTTGAGGCCAGAGAATGTGTTGTAGATGCGAAAACAAAAGAAGGACAACCAACAATGACTGTCATGGGGGAAGAAAAGGTGGAGCAGGTGCAGATATATGCCCCAATAGAAGAAGAGCATGCATATAAAATGCTCACTCCATGGGAGATGGAGTTGGAGATGATTGAGGATTGGTTGAACCATCTAGAGCCAGTAGATGACTGCCATGAGCAGACAATCATGCAAATGTTAGCAGAGGAGCGTTCCGAGAAATCGCTCAGAAATTTCAGCGAGGGAGCTGAACAAATGATGACTACATCGATGAGGTCTGTAGTAGAAGGTGAATCAGAATTCCAGTCTGAGGAGCAGCTGGAGGAAGCTGGAGATGCACCAGCAGGAGAATTGGCAGAAGCAACGTTGTCAGAAGGGGAAACTAAGAAGAGACTCAATGATCAGACTACAGAACTGAATTTTGCAGCAGAGTGGCAAGCTAAGGCCATAGAGTAAGAAAATAGTATGGGGTATCTAGTTGATCTGCCCACTGATAAGGACGAAGAAGTGCAACTGAGGAGACTACATAAAGAGAGCCAACCACTAGATCAACTGGATGAGGTAATTGAGGGAATCAGAGGGCTGATGTTGAGGTCAGTAGCAGAAACTACCAGTGATGAGGAGCTGAGTAGAGGAGAACCTGCCATAGAAACAGGGCAACCGATGCAACAACAACAACGAAGCTCATGAGTAGGAGCTCATGATTTTTGCAGCTGAGGAGTATGATGCAGGAGAATCACTCCACGTCATCAAGTGCCAGCTAGCCAACACTTCAAACACGCATTCAATGGAGAGGAGAGGCGCAACCCTCTCACTTTCAAATTTCAAATTTGAATTTAATGTATTAAATGTTTATAAGGCTGGTAGAGATGAAGCCGTGCCTTTGAGAAGGATGTAGTTAGTGTCGCCTTTAATGGCTGACATGTTGATGGGGATCTAGATCTGATTCAGACTAGACAACCATTCAATGTAATTCATTGTAATTAATGAGAGTTGGTGAGATGGAGGGAAGAGCTCAAGGAGCCCCCTTCTGTAGGGGATTCAATAGAGGGGTAGATAAAGATAGAGGGGTAGATAAAGATAGACAGAATAGGGAGAAGAGAGGAATTCGAGACTCTATTGCAGTCCGAGCTCGAACACATTTTAATTAGACATTGATGTTAATACAATCAGAGCAGTTTTTCCTGCATGTTATTCTGTGTTTGTTGATGAATTTATTTATGCATTTATGATATGTTGTAGATGTGTTTTAGTTTTCATTTGCAAGTTACAGACATAAATTGTTGTCTGTTGGGTTCTTTGATTTCAGTTTTGGATTCTTTGTGGTTTCATGAAAGAGTGCATGACAGAGTATTGCGGTCTCTGAAAATCAATGTAGGAGTGCACATCTAAATTCTACGAAATTTAGACAAAGACGTGCTAGGAGGGCACACCAGAGGAAGTCATTGACCCAAGGAGGAAGCCTCAAGGTTGATGAACACCTTGAAGGAATAACTTTGCAGAGGAGGGCATAGGAAAGACAAAATTTCTGAGAATTCTGTGAGACTCTACCAGGAGGGCATTGAGAAAATGCACAAGATGCATTAAGGAGAACTCTATTTCGAGTTCAGTGACAGAGTCACTGCATATTATGTAGAATCTCTGCCAGGAGGGCATCGAGCGACTACAAGGAGTGCACTGAGAAGAACTCTCCTTCGAGTTTTGAGATAAGGGAAGTGCCTAAGAGAAGACACTCACAGAGTTGCTGAATACTCTGTAGGCTCTGCAAGTTGTGCATCGAGAAGGAGGACACCAAGAGGGCATGAGGCATATCTTTCCAAGAAACGGCCTTGAAGCTGAGTCATTCAAAATATCAACAGCATAAGGAGTGTGCGAGAGCGAACTTGTTCGAAGTACATAAGCTCAGAAGAGAAAGCGCAACAAGAACGCACACATAGGGAACCTTTCAAGGTTTCTGAGTGGATAAAACTCAGGAGGGAAAGAGTTTCTATAGCGTAGGCAAGATCCAAAGGAATTGAACTCGCAGAGGAAGCAAAGGTTGAGGCCTTTGAAACTTTGAAAATATTCCAAGGGGAAGGAATAAGTTCTCAAGCTCAAGAGGGAGCGTAACTGTCATTAGATCAGCCAGAGAGAAAGGATCTGGGCCATCAGATCTAGCACAAAGGACCAATAATCGTCGGATCCAGAAGGAGGTGTGCGAGGTTTAAACCTTGTAACAACAGAAGGAAGAGGACTTGTCAAATCCTGAAGGCATCAGGACCGTCCAATTTGGAGGACAGGTGGCAAAGATCTAGATCATTTTGCGAATTTGGGTATCACGAGCTAGGAGGTAGATTTCTTTACGCTTCAAAACCCCGAGTCATGAGATCGTGATTCAACCTGAACCGTCGATTGAGGGGGAAGGAGAGCCGTGAGATTTGGCATCTCGCTACATTGTATATAGGGGTCTCAGAGGGTGAAGGAGTTTCACCTTGATCGCTGAAGTCGCGAAGTTCCGAGCACCGAGGGTTCGTGCGAGCACGTGGCACATACACTAGGTGGGGACCACGTGGTCGATAGGTGGCGTAACAACAAGTGCCAAAAGAAAGGAGGAAATGGGTGACAAGTGGAGGACACACATCACCTGGGAAGGAGTCAACCCATTGTTGACTTATCACATGTCGGGGATTCGAAAAAGAGGAGCATGAGGGCTCAACACTCCAACTCGTGAAGTTATGAGTTGCGAGGGGTGATAGAGTTAGGCCCTAGCCTATGGTCGCTTGTAGAGGTGCTAGTGAGGAAGGAGCCATACCCGTATCGTATCTTGGGTATCGAAGTTTTGGAGTTGAGGGTCTTAGACTCACAAACTTTCAAGATCGCGAGTCACGAAAGGCGCTCGCACTAAGGCTCGGTTGTGGTCACACGTAGATATAAGGCTCATTCCTGGTGTTAAGTTGTGCAGGGTGGGTTTTCACGAAGGACCTGTGGATCAGATTCGTTGAAGGCTCCAGCAGGGAACCAAAGGAGCCGCTTCGGCTCGAGGATAATTTAGAATGATCCTGTGCGGATCTCGGATAGAGGGTCGAGGGTCTGCATCACCTAAGGAGGAAAATTCATATCAACCCGTGACATAAGAAGCTCCCAATCATCAAAAAGGGGCTCTACATTTCTTATGTTCATTAAGAGATTATAAAAATAATATATTTTCGGATCATTTCCTTGCTGCCAAAATATTGTATCCAAGGTGACAACAATGTTGATTTTTTTCCATAAAACTTTCCCTATTGTATTACTTGCATATAAAGGCTTATCTCTCACAGGAGGTAGTTGACCAAGGTCACCCACAAGAATAATAGATCTACCACCAAAAGGAGAAGATTTATTCTTTGGAAATGCTTCTCGTAATCGAGAATCAATCTGTATGAATAGCCTTGGTCCTAAAAATATCATTTCATCTATCAAAATATATTGAATATGCCTCATTTCCTCTTGAAATATTGCTCAATATTGCCCTTGTAGTGGTCACATATCCTTAATAGGAGTTTTTAGTGCTGAGTGTATTGTTGTTGCATGTATATTAAAAGCAATTATTCCTGTTGGAGCGAGCAAAAGCAAAGGACTATTTCCATGAACTAATGAAGTAGAAAGAACATGAGAAAGACAATGAATAAGGAAAGACTTTCCCATTCCTGTAGTTCCCTGTATAATCATGAGAAGAGGTTCAGGACTTGGATATTCAATGGAATGCTGTAAAATGATATCAAATGCAACTCGTTGTTTATATGCCAAGGAAGATGGAGATGCAGATAAGGGATGAATATTTTCAACAATATGACCCCTTGATTGGGCATTTCTTATAAAATTAATAGCCTCTTCTGCAACATCATTTGAAACTGTTGCTTGCCTCCAATCAAAACAGATATCAAAGTCTCTTCGACCGAGAGTGTGAAGGTCAGAAACATTGACATTATTAGGAGGAACCAAGCGAGACAAAAGTTTCCATTCTTCAAAATCTTCTTCCACATGTGTTGGTTGTTCTTGGGAATCGTCATCTTATTCAACATTTTCTGAAGAGAGAGGGGCACGATCAACATGCCATGATCGATATCACAAATTTCTCCAATTTTCAATCACTATATCATCTGAATGGCCAATATCTAATGGAATGTTCCTAAATGGTTTGTACAAAAGCAATTCAGTCCAACAAAAAGTCTTGAATTCTTCTAATGACTCTTCAGGAATGGAATAAAACTGTGGCCAAAATCTAACAATGGCATGGACATGTCTAGGTTTCCATTTCTCCTTCTTACGCTTGGCATCAAATGTCCAAGATCTTGTTGTTTCTATCAAACACAAATGTTCAATAAAAATAGGTCTCTGTTGATATATTTCAACAAAACTATTGGGAGATGAAAATGGATGGGGGTTCTTTGGAATTTTTTTAAAAACCTTTCTCCCAACATTTAAGCAAACGAATTTCCAGCTGCAAATTACAAGAGGTATCTTTAGTAACATATGACACATTTCTTGGGCTCCAATGTCACGATCAACAAGTGTTTCAACAAGGAATCTTCTGTATGCAGACAAAGAAGAATCTTCTGAGGCACCATTATTTGAAATTCTAGATAGCATATCTTGATAAATTTCTGACCTCTTTTCTTGTTTCGAAGCATACTTAGCAATATATTTCAAGACAACATGACGAGAAACCACTGGTTGACAATCAACATTTGCAGGCCACATTGTAAGAATATCAACATTATGGACATTTAGCCTATCATCGTTTCGTGCTAGTTCATATTTCTTTCTTCCTTTCTCATCTATGAACAATAGTGATTCATCTCGAACATCCCATGGAGCATTATAAGGACAATTGAGAACAACACCTTTCTTGCACAAACAAGAATCTACATTTCACTTTGTATGTCTTTGAACACGGTTTAACAAATGTTCATAATCATTATGAGGATTGGAAGAAATTTTTTGAGTTGTATTCAATAGGCATGGATCATTAGTGATTCTTCAAGGAACCATAATGTTTCGATGATGAATGTCACATGGATTCCATGCCGTTATTTATCTATCAAAATATGTCTTTGCAGAATGAACATTAGAAGGATTAGACCAATCTAAGCTTTCCATGTTTGGAGCACCTTGAGCTGATCCTCTATGTTGCCACTCATATCTAAAAAAAAGAAGATATAGTAAATATATATAGTAGAAAAGAACAATAACAAAGAAGAAATAAATTATTAAACATAAATATCAGAACACGAATCTGTACCAAAAGTCTTTAGCTCCAAGATATTTTTCGATGAATTCTCTCGAAATATATTGAATCTCTGATGCATAAACATGGAAACAATATGAGGGTACTTGATAACATTCTTAATTTTTATACGATGTTGTTTAAAACCATAAGAATTTTCATTTTTGGGCATAACATTATGTAAGTCAGGCCATTTTGTGTTAGTTGCACTCAAAGTAAAAAACAAATTTGGACAACCCAACTGAGTAATCATGTCAGTAAGTTCAGTACAATTTTTTTTCCAATAGGCCCTTGTACCTCTGAGTGAAGAACCAAAATGCATAAGATGCTCAGCCAAATGATTATCAGGTAAATCTTAGAGTTGTTGACGCAAGGCTTCAACTGTTGTTGGGGAGTTATCATGTATATTTTTCTTTACAAAAACTATAGTAGTTGCCTGGCTTCGATGTCTCATTATCATGTTCAATAAAAAGTATCGAAAGTGAGGATGGCTTCCAAATCGTTCATCAAAGTATCTGAGAAGATGCAATCCATATTCATGAAGTTGAATGTTACAAATATGTGAATGCAACCAATCAGCCTCACCAGTGGGAAATATTGTGGGGAATGCCATGTCTAATAACCCTTCAGTATTATATTCATTCATTGGAGATGAACCAATAGTTGGCCAGTCAATTGGTTGAATAGGTGAAGACTCAACATTTTCAAAAAATGTTCTTATTTCTTCCATTTCTCTACATTCATTGGGTAGGCAAGCAACAAAAGATGAAGGATGAGAGTGCAAACAGTCAGCGTGAAACCCTTGAATGCCAACAACATTGTTATCTTTTTCTTCAATATCACAATCAACAAATTTAAGCTTAGTTGACAAATTTGTTGGGTTTTTAGGAAGAGAAACAACTGAGTCAAGGTCAATTTGAACATCTTGATAAAATTTATCCCTTTGAATTTTGTAATACAATGCATTCATCACCCGTGATCTCTTGACATAACATTCATAATATTTGGATTGGGCACCATGTATTCTCACAATCAGGAAGTTAAGGTCTTCAACACGTCGCAGAAGGTTTCTAGCAATCACAAAAATATCTTACAGAAATGTGACATCCCCCAAAAATAATATTTTTATTTTTGTGTGCTGGAAATTTTTTTCCGTTTTTGGCAAATTCAAACCTGGAAATTTTTTTCCATTTATGGCAATTCTAAATTTTGAATTTAATAATTGTATTTAATTATTGTGACTGTTGGGCAAAGATCTGTTTGGACTCAACTAACTATTTGACTATGACACTTGTATCACACCAGAATATTTATATTAACTGTAGGAGGACAAATGGAACATCCATGTTAAAAAATCAACTGACCATGACTCGATGAGTGGGGAATAAGTTGGAACTGCCTCTGGGCTGATGATTACAAGTGGAAAATCAGAGATTTGGTCACTGGCAGCCCCTAAAAATTAGGGATTAAGAAAGCTGTGAAAATCCCCAAAGGAGGGAAAAGACCTGGGAAAAATAAATGGATAAATAACATATGAGAGGAGGCAGGATGCTACCAAGTATGTTGGGAAAGGATTTCAGAGCTCTCTTGCTGTTATGAACACTGCGGATTGAGTGTGAGGCAAGAGGATCTTGCTGAAACAAGATCGCCTTGTTGTTATGAGCATTGTTAAGTAAGTGTGAGGCAAGAGGATAACTGTTGGAATTGAAGGACATTGTTGAGGAGGAGTTTCCAAGTTCACCCTCATGGATTCATTGTCAGGCTAGGGGGTGAATCGGGAAAGTGACTTTGGCTGCCCGGTTCTATGGTTGGGAGGAACATGGTTGTTCCCTTTGTCTTCCCATGGATTGGATTTATATATGTTGATCTACCCCTCTTGATTATGAATGGCTATGTTTGTATTTCGATGTCTTATTAAATCCGAACTAGAATGATGCCCACTCTCTATCTGAATGATTTTTTTTCTGATGCATTGTATTGATTAAATTGGAACTGTAACGTTTTCCATTTTTGTTTGTTGTGGGGAATATATGTGAAGAAAATCTGTAATTATATTTCTATAAGTAAGTATGGAAAGGAGGATATTAACGACAATGCTGCATATCCTCTCTGCAGATAAATCTCCAGGAAACCAAACTCAGATCCCTCGGAACATCATTTATAATGACCAATCCCTGATGGAATGATATTCTTGATCATGTATTTACATAGATGCCCGGATATAGTACTATGGATGTTTAATGCATTAATTAAAGGAGGCTCTAAGTGATTATTATAGAATTTACCTTACACAGTATATTTTATCCTTTGTGCCCCTCTGTGCGTATAAAATTCCTAAGTCCTTAGGCTTTCGGAATTCTGTGAAGTAAAAGTATATCGTATCCTTCTACACCTTCAGTTCTCCTAAAAAATGAAAATCAAGAGTACCTGCAAAGGATAAAGAGCAGGGAGTGATGGAAATAGTGTGAAGAGTTACAGTAGAAGTAGAGTACCCTCTTCCTTTGCGTCTTGATTGAATGATTACCTTAATTATTTTCAACAGGAAAACTTAGTCCAACTTTCTTTTCACCTTTCGGGAGTTCGTATATGTTTAAGTTTGGGGCACTCGAACTCACGAAGTTCCGAACCCCGAAACCCCAAAGTGCTAGTCCAATCTTCCCTTTGTTTCGCATTTCAGAGGTTTGTATCTGTTGATGTTTGACTTCTATATTCGTGAATTTCCGAACTCCGAAATCCCGAAATGCTGGTCACTTTTCACGATATTGGGAGTTTTTGTGTGTTAATGTTAGCCGTTGTATTCGCGAAATCCCGAACTCTGAAATCCTGAAATGCTGGTCACCTTTCACGATTTTAGGAATTGTTGTGCGTTGATATTGACTGTTGTACTTGCAAAATCCCGACATGCTAGTCACTTCTCGCGTTTTCGGCAGTTGTTGTGTGTTTATTGGAGAATATTCCTCCCGATTAGAGGTATGGAAGTAACATACCTATTTTTAAGTCACTTGTATAGTTAAATCCATGCTGGTGTTATAAACATCATCAAATAAGAAAATATGGTAATTTTTACAAGACTTTAAATGACATTTAAGGGAGGAGTATACATTTGTTGTATCATTGAGAAGGAATTTTTAAGTTGCATAGTAAAGACAATCAATCAGTAAGGTCTCCAACAAACTTTCAAACTCAAGATTTATAACAGAAGACTTAATTGCTTAAATATCGAAACAATGCAAGGATAATTGTACAAATATATATATATATATTTTTATGGTGATTTTTGAGGTACATTACATATGGTATCAGAGTAAAAGTTACAACACTAGGATTGAACAGGGCCACATTAATTGCTTAGTATATATTTTGATTTATGAAAAAGCTAATAAATCTTGTGGATTAGAAACATAAATATTTTCTGTTTTGTGTTGAATAATGGAAGCTCAAGAAGGTGCAGAAATCAGGATGGAAGGGAATCTATAGCAAGGACCTCTTGAAGATCCAAGACAGAACAGTCATGGAAGTTCACCCATGGAGGTGTTGGAAACAATGAGGAACCTTATTGTTGAACTACAAGTTTTCAAGGCCGACAATGAAAAATTGAAGAAGGCACAACAGGAACAACAAGAGATAAATGAAGTCCTGCTACATAGTATAGTAACCAAGAAATGCCCAAAAGATGCTAGTCATGAGGAGGAGGTCAGCAAAAGGGCCTCCAATAATTCTGGTGTGAAAAAATAAAAAGGAGACAGTTCGTCTGAAGGGACACTTTCAGCTAAAGACAAAACCATACCAGACAGAAAAAGAAAACAAACAGAACACCTTGATGGAGAATTTAAAAAGATTAAACCAGCTACCTTTGATGGAGAATCTCGGATAGGAGAAGAAGCCGAGGCATGGTTGTTGGACATAAAAAAATACTTCCAAATCTACAACTATTCCAACAACATGAAGGTCAAAATGGCTATCTACAATCTGAAGGGGAAGGCCAACATTTGGTGGCAGGACCTGAAATTGGCCATGGGCCTAAAGGAGAAACAGTTGGAATGGTCCAACTTTAAGAAGTATTTTAAGAAACAATACCTTTATGAAAGCTATTATGAAAGGAAGATGAAAGAATTCTATGAGTTACGACTTGGACAAATGACGATGGAGGACCTTATAAATAAATTTCTGGAACTACTAAGGTTCATACCATACATCCAGGAGGATAAGGTAAAAATCCATCAATTCTTAAGCTGTTCACCCCAGTCCTACAGGGACATAATTGAATTTGACAATCCCAAATCCTTGAGTGAGGTATTCAGGAAAGCACGAATGTGCTATGACTAGTATAAACAATGGGTAGAGTTTCCCAAGACTTGGAAGGATAATAAGCAATATGGAATAAACCAGTGGAAGAAGAGATACCAGCCAACTCCTTATCAAAATGCGGCAAAAAGTTTCCCAAGGAAGGATTTTCACTCCAATCATCTGAATATGCAAGGTAGCAGTAAACCGGTAAACCTGGGAATGAAGAAGTTTGGGGACAACTCCCGCGAGCCATTAAAGTGTTGGGAGTGTGGAGAGCCTCATCTAAGGAGGAAATGTCCACATTTAATTGTTGCAAACATAATTGCTGTTCACAATTTGCAGGAAGCCTCGACAGTGGGTGACATGGGCAGAAGTCTGCATCGGATAAATGCAACCATAGATGGTCTACAAGTTGACCACCAGTCCTCGGTGGTAGAAATCGAAGGTAAAATCCACAACACTCAAATTTCTATTTTAATTGACCCTGGAGCTAAGTTATATTACTCCCGATGTAGTAGAATCAAATAAACTTAGGAAATAAAAGCATGAAAAATCTTGGCTTGTACAACTAGCAACAGGTGCTAAAAGAAAGGTAGTTAACTTTATTTCTGACCTTGAGTTCAACTTAGATGGTCAAAAGATAAGGACCAATCTAAACATCCTACCACTAGGGTCTTATGATATGATTGTTGGGATGGATTGGTTGGAACAACACAAAGTAGTACTAGATTGTTATACAAAGATACTTAGCTATAAAGATAATTTTGGCACTGTTAGAACAACCCAAGGCATACCAAAACTTGTATCAGTTAGACAAGTCTCAGTGATGCAACTCAAGAAATGTATTAGAAAGGGATTTCAATTTTACACCATCCAAGTAACGAATCTATTAGAAAAAGAAGATAAGCCCAAGTTAGAAGACTTTGCTGTCCTACGTGAATTCAGAGACATGTTTGTTGATGAGATACTAGAATTGCCTCCTAGGAGAGAAATAGAGTTCTCCATAGACTTACTACCCGGATCAACCCCTATCTCAAAATCACCCTACCGAATGAGTCTACCAGAACTGACAAAACTAAAAATACAATTACAGGAATTGTTGGACAAAGAGTATATCAGACCAAGTGTCTCGCCATGGGGAGCACCAGTCCTCTTTGTGAAAAAGAAGGACGATACTCAAATACTATGTATCGCTTATAGACAACTGAACAAAGTGACCATTAAGAACAAATACCCCTTACCTAGGATAAATGATCTGTTCGATCAAGTTGGTGGGGCAAAGATCTTCTCAAAATTGGATTTACGATCTGGATATCATCAAGTTAGGATAAAGGACCAGGACATAAACAAAACAACTTTTCTAACAAGATACAGACACTACGAGTTTGTAGTCATACCTTTTGGACTCACTAATGCACCAGCCACATTTATGTGCTTGATGAACAACATTTTCAACCAGTACTTAGACAATTTCATAGTAGTATTTATCGACGATATTCTGGTCTATTCTAAAACAGAGGAGGAACATGATGAACACTTACGAATAGTTCTGCAAACACTAAGGAAACACAAACTTTACACAAAATTTGACAAATGTGACTTTTATCAAAGAGAAATACAATATTTAGGACATGTCATTTCCTCGGAAGGTATTGCCGTAGACCCGGAAAAGATAAGATCCATTATGGAATGGCCAGTACCTAAGGATGTGGCAGATATCCGGTCATTCATGGGAATCACCGGATATTATCGCAGATTTATAGAAGGGTTCTCCAAGATATCCTACCCTATCACATCATTACAAAAGAAAGGGACCAAGTTTAACTAGTCGCAAAAGTGTCAAGACAATTTTAACAAGCTAAAAGAATTATTGACATCAACGCCCATTTTGAAGGTAGCAAACCCAGATAAAGACTTCACAGTATGCGTTGATGCAAGTAAAGAGGGACTAAGTGGTGTTCTAACTCAGGAAGGGCATGTGATTTGTTATGAGTCCCGGAAATTAAAGGAACACGAGTGAAATTATGTCACTCATGACATAGAATTAGCAGCAGTAATACATGCTTTAAATATGTGGCGACACTATATAATGGGCAAAACATTCTTACTATTGACGGATAATAGTGGAGTGAAATATCTGTTTAACCAACCAGACCTTAATGCAAGAAAAGCAAGGCAGCTAGCCTTCTTGAGTGAATTTGACTTCGAGGTCAGACATATCAAGGGTAAATAAAATAAAGTAGCAGATGCTTTAAGCCGCATAATCCATTGGTTATTTGAGATAAATATCAGCAGGGCAGAAAGTGATCTGGAACAAAGAATAAGAATGACAGGTGTTAACGATGGAAATTACACTAAGATAATGGAAAAATTTCAAAATAGTATCACAAACTCATATAAACCAGATACAAGTATCGACAAGAAGGGACTATTAAGATTTAAAAACAGACTGTACATACCAGATTTAGCAGAGCTAAAATTAACTATTTTAGACGAAGTGCATAAGAAACCATACTCCGGCCATCCAGGATTACCAGAAAACAACAACAACACTCAGAAAACTATTTTACTGGCCTAATATGAAGGGCGAAGCAGCATAGTACTTGGCTAGGTGCCAAGATTTCCAACAGGTTAAGGCCGAACACCAGCATCTAGCCAGCCTATTATAGCCATTACCAATACCAGAATGGAAATGGGTGTAACATCCCACTCTGGCACACTGACAAAACTTATTCTTTGAGGACACTTGCTCGCAAGTGATCTGGATTTTATGATGATGAACCACTTGACCTTGATGATGATGCGTCATAATTGATGACAGGATGTTTTACTATTGTTGTATACAGGTGCTA
>ML828545.1:4777-19298 GCA_009831015.1 Picea engelmannii | reverse complement strand
TCTACAAAGATATGTATTAAATAATTTTTTTTATAATATAATCTATTAATTAATTTATATATTCTATAAATTATTTAATTAATTTATGTAATTAATAATGTAATGATACAATGATTTGATAAATAATAATATTAAAAAATTAAAAAATATTTTAATTTAATATATATATATATATATTATAATAATAATAATAATAATAATAATGATTATTTTAACATACTCAATTTACTCAATTAAATGTGGTTGCACAATCAGATATATGTATGTACGCAATTGTGTTAATTAAATTGAGTACGTGCTTATTAAATGTGGTTGCACAATGTGATTATTGTATGTATTGCATATTATAACCACATTTAATATTGCATATGTATTGCCTATTGATTAATCACATACACAATATTTAATAAATCAATATTGATTATTGCTAATATATTATTGCAATACTTAATATCATTTAATAAATAATCATAGTTATATAATCATAATTGGTTATTGTATTAATCATTGATAATAACCAGATATAATCATAATTGGTTATTGTATTAATCATTGATAATAACCAGATAGACAATAACAAATGTATTTAAGATTGGTTATTAATTGGTTATCGAAATATATCATTTAATATTCAGTATATCATTTAATAGCCAGATTGTCAGATATGCCATATACTATAAAAAAACATTTCATGATACCATAAAGAACTCGGTAATCAATAATCAATACGCCCACCAATTTCATTTGCAATTATAATCAACAATCATAGTTACTATCATTTATATTGCTATAAACCTGAGCTAAAAACCTAAGATGTAACGTCAACAATTTTCAAGTGGATTTATGGTATATCACTATAATCCCGATACCAGATATGTTATTAAAAGTAAAAATCGTAAATATTGCATATAAATTTGAATTCTAAATAGGATTTCATTGAAAAATTTCAAAAAACAATTGGAAATAATTATATAACATATCAAAATACTAAAAATCTTTAGACCAGATATGCTATTATAAGTAAAAAATGTAGATATTGCATATAAATTTGAATTCGAAATAGGATTTCATTGAAAAATTTCAGAAAACAATTGAAAATAATTATATAACATATCAAAATACTGGAAAGTGGTTTATAAAAAATAGATCAAAGGAATATATGTTGTAAAAGAAAGAGTTTATGAAATGTTCTGAAATTTTTATATTACACATTCAAATGTATTTTAATTTCATATTATTAAATTAAATTTAAAAGTAGCATTTTTATCATATATCGTTTATTTTTATATTACACATTCAAATGTATTTTAATTTCATATTATTAAATTAAATTTAAAAGTTGCATTTTTTATCATATATCGTTTTTATACAGTTGATATCGAATTGGTTATTATAAATCAGCTCCATGAATTGGTTATTGAGCAAGCAAGAATTAAATGAAAAAGAGAAGAAACTTAAAAAAACAATATGAAAGAGAGAGAAAAGAGACAGCGGCCAATGAAACAAGTCTGCTGTCACAACAATACGCAGAAAGAATAAAAATTAGATGAGATACAACACAAGCTGAAAGAAGTCTGTTGTCACAACATGACATAGACAGAATAAAGATTAGAACATAGTGTATAATCCTTGCCACTATCATCAAGACCCAAGACAATTGTACTCTTCTTCAAAAATATTTTCTATAGAGTTTTCTTCTCTCCATTAATATATTGTTTTTCGCAATTTAATTACTTATAATAACATACCTGGTGTAAGGATTATAGTAATATACCATAAATCCACTTGAAAATTGTTGACGCATCAACATTAAAGGTAATTTCCATAACCTAAATTCACGAACAGTGTAAGGTTAAACTATTATACAAGACTGTAACCAAGCAGAATCTAGATAATGTTAAATAATAGCCTTAATTAGGGTAGATGAATAAATACAAAATGTTCGTGCGAGCATGGCCGCGTTCATAAAATTTAATTCTGAAAATGTATCAGGGGGAGGAAGAAAAAAAAAATCACTGAATAGGTGGCCATAATAAGGCCTACTTGGTGCAAGTCAACGAGGGCTTCAACATTTGTTTTGTGGAGGTATACAAATGGCTTGCGAATAATTGTATGGACATGTGGTTTATCCGTAATCCTTGTTAAATATAATGTAACCTCCAGCTGTCCTGGCTAGTTGTACTTTCTATTCTTGATTTGCTTGAGCCTATTTAGCTCAGCTATTTCCCTTTGCACAATACCTTCTCAGAACTCCTTCAGACTTACTTCTCATTGTACTCTTCTTCATACATTCTAATATACTGTTTTCTGTTCTATTCTTTCTCTCTGCATTTCTTGCTTCACAATTTATCATGGTATCAGAGCTACAGTAGTAAGCCTCTTCACATAGGCTGGAGAGAAAAACGATCCTCATAGCGCATAGCTTCACGGATCTTGAGAGCATGCGACACAAACTTTTCACAAGGCTTGGAGAGCTGTCCGTAATACTCTCTAAAGATCGCCGTAAAAATATCACGCGAGGTCGCAGAGCGTACTACGCTTGAAAGTTTCAAGGAGAAGAGACTGAGAAGGAAGAAATAGTAAATATTCTTGTACAATTTTCAAGAATCATCAAACATTTACGAAGAAGAGATACATGAGGCGGGAACTCTTGAAGAATTCAAAGAATTCGTTCAAATTCGCTAAAGATTCCTGCAGAAGCCAGAATCGTTTAAAGATTCTCAGAAATCGCTCAAATCTGTCAAAGATTGCAACAGAGAACGAAGAACTCATGAAATTCTTTCAAATCTTTGAAAGATTCACAAATTTTTCTTCCACAGAAGAAAATCCTTGCAAATGCAGTAAAGAACGCGTCTCAGGATCAAAGAATAGCCATCGCGGCCGTAAGATTCGTCCTGGGAATGGATCAAGAGAGGGAAACCAGTTCATCCGGGACGGAGAGAGCGCGAAAAAGGCGAAAGAGTTTCAGCCGTTAGATCTTGCGCTCAGGACAGATAGCCATTGGATCATTGAGAAAGCGCACGAGGTTTAGTCCTCTCGAGCACACAGGAGAAATTTCGACTTGTGAAGTCACGAAATCCCAAAATCATTTGCACCGTCCATCAAGAAACACATGGCGAGATCTCGACATTTCGCTAACTCACAAGGTGTAAAGGTCAGAAGACTGTCGTGAGAATTCGTGAATCGTGAGATCAGAAGCCATTATGGACTGTTGGATCACGAAATATCGTGAGCCGTCGATCTTATCCCATTGAAAAATTGGGGATCGGGAGTTGGACGAGCGAAGGAGACTGCTCTCCAAAACCCCAATACGCGAAATCCCGACATCACGTATCATGAAATCCCGAGAGGATTGTGAGTCGTCCATCTCAGAGGATAGGTGGCAGCAGATCCAAGCCATCACTCCATTGACATTTCGGAGTTCAGGATATCGAAGGTCTTGTTGACGAAAGACACTCCACGACGAAAGTCGTGAAATCGCGATTCACAAAATAGTGATAAGATCACAACCGTCCATTTGTTTGGACACGTGGTGGACATCGAGGAAACCGTCGGCATCTCGGCAATCAGGGTTCTCAGTTGACAGGGAGTTTGGAGTCGCAAGTCACGAAATCACAAAACGAAGAGGACCGTCCATCTTGAGGGGATGTGTGGCGTAAATCCGAGGGCTCCGGAAAAGTCCCGAAAGGGGAGAGTCCATCGGCACATCGGGATTCGGTAAATCGTGAATCCTGAGGACAAGGGATCGAGTTTCTTTATGGTGAAAACCCCGTAAATGATCGGAGCCGTCCCTTTTGAGGAGACACATGGGCAATATTGGGAGAACCAATCGACACACCGGGGTTCGGTGTTTCGCGAATCCTGAAGACGATACGTCCAAAGCATTTGAAGTCTCGAAATCGCGAGAAGAGATCAAGACCGTCCATCATAGGAGGACGCGTGGAGGAGATCAAAGCATTCAGGAAATTTCCCAAAAGGATAAGAGGTTTGACTGTGGTCTTATGAGTTCTGGTCATAAGATCTGGACTGTCAGATCATCAACAGATCTGGACCGTTGATTTGTCCAAAGGCAAATTTCTCATTTCGGCAAATTGAACGACAAAGAACCGGAAAAGCCCATAGCGCTTTAACCTTTCAGCGCCTGGTCACATTGCATGGTGACTAAGGCCAAATTCAAGGCCGATAAGCTCCCATCGGCAAATTGGCGTTTTAGCGATTGGAGGTTGGTGAGACAAGCATTCAAAGGTCTCGTTTAACGACGTTCCGAAATCACTACAAGAAAGTAGCAGACCTGGTTTCAGTGAAAGAGACAGGTAAATACGAAATTCCCCTCTGTTTTTTCTGCAATTTTTTTTAAAAATATGGCGTCGTCTAGCAATTTAGGACCAACTTAGGGTCCGATTCTTCTTGGAAAGAACTATGAGTTCTGGTCTCTTCGGATAAAATCCTTCTTGCAAGCACAAGAGTGTTGGGAACTAGTGGATCTTGGATATGTGGAACCAAATCCAACAACCCTTTCTACCATGACTAATCTGCAGAGAATTGCTAAAGCAACACACAGAAACAGAGAAAACAAAGCTAAATTTTGGATTCACAATTCTGTGGATGACTCGATTTTCTCAAAAAGAACAGGCGTTGGTACTTCAAAACAGGCCTGGGACATCCTTAAATCTTCCTACCAAGGAAATGACAGGGTCAAAACAATTAAACTGCATACCTTGAGAACGCAATTCGAGACTCTAAGGATGACCGAGTCTAAAAATGTGGATCAGTTCATGACCAGAGTCATGGGCATCGTGAACCAAATCAGATTGACTGGTGAAACCATCACTGATCAACGCATTGTTGAGAAAATCCTCAGAATTTTACCAAAGAAATTCGAAATGGTTGTAATAGCAATCCTTGAATCTAAGGATTTGTCAAGTTTTTCAACAGATGAATTAATTGGTTCTCTGGTGACACATGAGACTAGACTGCATCTTACAGATGAGTCAATCTCCAATGCTTTCAAAACTCAATTCTCCTTCAGTAGAGGGAGAGGCAGAGGAAGAAGCAGAGGTCACCAAGGAAAAGGGAGCAATCAAAGTAACCCTCACTCCAGTGGAGGTAACAGACAACAATATCCAAATCAAAATTTCCAAGGTCAAAGACAACAACAACAAAATCAACATCAGAATATCCAGCCTCAAAGAGGCAGAGGGAGAAGATCAAATGAGAAATCAAGCATACAATGCTATTACTGCAAGAAGTATGGGCACTATGAATCTGAATGCAGGAGGAAGCAAGCATATCAACTCTCAGGCAGAGAACATGTGTCAAATCACACGGGAGAAAATTCAAGAGGTATGCTTCTTTTGTGCTACAAGACTTAACAACAACCTAAAGATCTCTGGTTGCTGGACAGTGGATGCAACAATCACATGACAAGTAAAAAATAATTACTTTCATGCATTGATTCTTCAATATCATCTGATATTACACTAGGAAATGATTACTTAGTCAAAGTTCAAGGAAAAGGAACTGTTCCTATTCTTACTAAACAAAATGTCAAGAAAGACATATACAATGTCTATCATGTTCCAGATCTAAAACATAATTTTCTAAGTGTAGGACAACTCATTGAACATGGCTATAAAGTACTTTTTGAGGGAACATCTTGCAAGATATATGACAAAATCCCAAGCAGAAAATTGATTTCTGAAATCCATATGACTCCAAATAGGATGTTTAACCTTACCCTCAGAATTGCAAATCTGATTCAACCATATGCACAAAGTGCATCCACCCTGAATGAAACAATGGTTTGGCATACAAGATTTGGACATCTACCATTTCAGAGTCTAAGTCTTCTTCAGAAGAACTCCATGGTCAAAGGTCTTCCTATCTTTAAAGAGAAAATTCCCCCATGTGAGTCTTGCATACTTGGAAAACATAAGAGAACTAGTTTTCCACAGTCTTCCAATCAAGCCAAACAACATCTTGAACTTGTTCACACTGACCTATGTGGACCAATGAAAACAGATTCAATAGGTGGTAGCTTTTACTTTCTAAAATTTATTGATGATTTCAACAGAAAAATATGGATCTATTTTCTCAGACACAAGTCTGAAACATTTGCAAAATTCAAAGAATTCAAGGTAGAAGCTGAAAAACAGAGTGGAAAATATATCAAAGCACTCAGGTCAGATGGAGGAGGAGAATACAACTCTAGAGAATTTTCAAATTTCTGCAAATCACAAGGCATTATCATGCAAACAACAACCAAATATACTCCACAACAGAATGGAGTGGTTGAAAGGAAAAATCAGACAATAATGAATATGTCAAGAACACTTCTTAAAGAGAAAAGTTTGTCAAATAGGTTTTGGGCTGAAGCAGTAGCATGCTTAGTTTATCTCTTAAATAGATCTCCAACCACCAGTCTAAAGATGAAAGTTCCTCAAGAAGCATGGAGTGGGACAAAGCTAAATGTTTCACATCTAAGGACATTCAGATGCATAGCATACACTCACATACCTTCCGAATTAAGGAAGAAACTTGATGATAAAAGTGAGAAATGTATTTTCATTGGATATAGTGAAACATCTAAAGCTTATAGGCTTTACAATCCAATCACCAATAAACTAATTCTCAGTAGAGATGTAAAATTTCTAGAAAATCAATTCTGGAATGATTCAGAAAATTAGCAAATGGACAGCCAAAAGCTATTGCTGCCAAGTTCTGAAAATGAAGAAAATTCAGGACAGCAAGTACCTCAAACTATTCTTCCAAGATTGCAAGTACAAAGGCAACCTGAAAATTCTCAGGATAACTCAACTTCCAGCAGAGAATCATTCTTTGAACCACACAATCAAAGAACTCGAAGTTTGAGAGAAATCCATTAGCAGTTGGATGACTTTGAACAACACAACCTTTTTGCTTTAATGTCATGTCAACCTACATCTTTTAAGGAAGAAGCTAAGGAGCCACATTGGGTTCAAGCCATGAACCAAGAAATTGACTCCATTGAGAAGAACAAGACATGGGATCTTTTTGATTTTCCAAGACACAAGAAGAGTATTGGTGTCAAGTGGGTTTACAAAACTAAACTCAATGAAAAAGGGCATATTGAAAAACACAAGGCAAGACTTGTTGCCAAAGGATTCTCACAACAACCTGGTATTGATTATGGTGAAACTTTTTCTCCAGTAGCAAGATTAGACACTGTAAGGACTCTATTGGCCATAGAAGCCCAACACAAATGGCAAGTATACCAGATGGATGTCAATTCAGCATTCTTGAATGGTTTCTTAGAAGAAGAAGTTTATGTCGATCAACCACCTGGATTTGAAGTCCAAGAGCACCCAACCAAAGTCTATCGGTTGAAGAAATCCTTATATGGCTTAAAGCAAGCTCCAAGAGCTTGGTACAACAAAATTGACACTTATCTGATCAAAAGTGGTTTCAGCAGAAGTCAAAATGAACCAACTCTTTACACCAAAACATATTAGCATGGTAAAATTTTGATTGTATGTTTATATGTTGATGACATGATCTATACGGGAAATCTTGAGTTAAAATTTTTTAAACATGCCATGCAATCTGAGTTTGAGATGACAGATCTTGGCATAATGAAATATTTTTTAGGGATTGAGGTTAATCAATCAACCAAAGACATTTTTGTCTGTCAGCAAAAGTATGCAACAAACATCATCAAAAGATTTCGCATGGAAGAATGCAATCCAACAGAAACCCCCATATCATTAGGCACAAAATTGAGCAAGAATGATGAAGGTTCTATAGTGGACTCTATTCTGTACAAAATTTTAGTAGGCAGTTTGTTGTATCTTACAGCAACTAGGCCTGACATTATGTATGCATCCAGCCTGGTTTCCAGATTCATGGAATCACCCAAAGATTCTCATTGGAAAATGGCAAAACAAATTTTGATATATGTTGTAGGAACTCTCAATTTCGGCTTATGGTACACTAAATCTGATAGTAATCAACTTTCTGGTTACACAGACAGTGATTTTGTAGGCAGCCTAGATGACAGGAAAAGCACATCTGGACATGTTTTTCAACTGGGCACGAACCTAATCTCATGGGCATCAAAGAAGCAACCAATTGTTTCAATATCTTCTGTAGAGGCAGAGTATGTAGCTGCTACCTCAGCTTCTTGTCAAGCTGTGTGGCTGAGAAGAATATTGAAAGATATGTCACATACAGAAAAGGATCCAACTCCTATTTTTTGTGATAATACTTCAACAATTGCTCTATCCAAAAATCATGTGTTTCACAAGAAAAGCAAACACATTGACACTCGTTTTCATTTCATACGCGAGCTATTCAATAATGGTGATATTGCACTACAATTCTATGGTTCTCGAGATCAACTTGCTAATATCTTTACAAAGCCACTGGGAAAATCTGTTTTTGATTTTCAGAGACAACACTTAGGCATAATCAGTGCTGATGTTTGCAACTGTTGAGTTTAAGAGGGAGTGTTAAATATAATGTAACCTCAACAGTCTGACTGTACACTGCCAGCTATCCTGGCCAGCTATACTTTCTATTCTTGATTTGCTTAAGCCTATTTAGCTCAACTATTTCCCTTTGCATAGTACCTTCTCAGAACTCCTTCAGACTTACTTCTCATTGTACTCTTCTTCATACATTCTAATATACTGTTTTCTGTTCTATTCTTTCTCTCTACATTTCTTGCTTCACAATTTATCAATCCTAATCGAAGATATTTAATGATATAATATAACAGGTTTATCAGGCCGTATATATAAATGCAATGAAAATGTGAAACCGAATTACAGGAGAGAGGTAGAACAAAAATTTATAGGTTAATCCATAATCCTAATCGAAGATACTTAATGATATAATATAACAGGTTTATCAGGTCGTATATATAAATGCAATGAAAATGTGAAACCGAATTACAGGAGAGAGGCAGAACAAAAATTTATAGGTTAAATTCAAAGGAAGGGCCGATTTAATAAAACATACCTAAATCCCCGAATGAAATGGAAGTTTGGTAGTCTGTACAAGCAAGAATTGGTAATGAACCTCCTCGCTCCTTTTTTTATGCATAGTAGCACTCTCCTTTCTGCTTTCTTGATGTGTAATAGTATGCAAATTGAAATGCAAATGTAACTTAATCATTGATATTAATCTAGATGATTTGTTTGCATGCATTTTTTCTACTCTACGACACAGATAAGAAACAAAACGTTAATGTTCCTCTAAATGAATAGACGATAGGGTAGGCTTACCATACACAGAGAAGAATGTTGTAGGGAGGCTGCGATAGACGAGTGATAGATGAAGTCTGATCCAGGTAGAGATGAGTGACTCCGCTAAAGGAATATGAAGGTTCAATAATCAAGAAACATGCAAATACGTGACTTAAATGTAAATACTCCTCACCATTTGAGGTTTTAAAGTGTAAATGCAGGGCACGTATTGAAATTTAAAATCTACTTATTTCCACTCCTACCATTGAAGGTTCTGAAATGTAACGACAACCATGTGTACCATCACACGTTCTGAATTGTAACACCCACGCGGCCATAAGCATCAGCCCTGGTAGAAATCGTGGCTAACTTAATGAATTCTGTGAGATAAAAGAAATCATTTCATATTAATTGTGGCCAACACTTCAAACGTGGAGGGGAGGTTGGAGGTTGAAATGCTAAGTATTCAATTCACATCCACGCGGCCATAAGCATCCGCCCTGGTAAAAAAATGATGGCGCACTTAACTTTTTAATTGGCATCCAATTCCACAGTTAATTGAAACGCCCACGTGGCCATACTCATCTGCCCAGTAACAATAATTTAGTAAATCATGGCTAGCTTAACAGGTTATTTCTTAATCACTGAATGTGGCATTCTGGTGGTGAGCAAGTAAATTTTTAATCTTATTTAGTAAATGTGAAAAATTAATCACATAAACGTACGTTTCTTTCCTGGATTTTTTTACCTTTTGAACTTCCTTTCTCAATTCAGCTTGGTCTTCGGGAATGAGGTCTTCATTTATAAATATTCACCGTTTTAACTTTGAATATTTACTAAGTATTCTATATTTATGGTCATTACAACTTACTTTGGGTGACATCCCCATCTAGTACAACTCCTACGATGTACAACCGATAAAAGCACCCTTAATTTTTTTTTTTTTTTTTGGTGTGTGTAGGAAGGTAATAATGACATTATACTCAACAACGCAACACAAAAACGAACACAACACATGCAACTCACGCAACAACACCATAACGACCTAACATAAAAGCACATCAAGCATCTGGAAGCAATGTACGACACTCAACCGACAAAGAATAATAATGACTACCGCATCTCCTACCCTACAATGGTTAGGACCTCCAGGACACATAAGCAATGCTCAAGTCCATGTTCCAATCGATTTTGACCATTTAAGGTCTCAAGGCTAGCGATTGTTCTGAGGAATAAGGAGGTGTCTACATCCCCCCTCGACACCAACATACCAAGCACATTAAAAGTTTACAAACCAAGTACAAAAATTAATTATAATGAACAACCACACCCTCAACAGGAAGTGCAAGCTAAAAACGACTTCGTCATCAACCAACCATTAATCAAGGTTGAAAGGTCAATATATACGATTAAAAAAAGGGGGCGTTAATAACAGATCAGTTAACTAGTCTAAATCACAACTAGTCAACAAGTTACCAACCGAACTTAACATGAATTTCGACTCCAATTTAGTGAGTATGAGTTACCAATTAGGCGATATCTATAAATCCAACTAGCATCAATTACATATCCAATTTAGCAAGTCTAAATTACAGCTAGTCAACTTTTGCAAGTCTATTTGAACCTTTAAAAGCAACAAGTTAGTAAGTCTAAATCATGATTTAGACATTAACTACAAATATGATCTAACATTAATACGATTTAACCTTAGAAATTTCCAAAATATAAAGAATATTCACTATATCAACTACAATGTCTAAGATTAACATGCTATTAATGACTTAACGTCTAACACACCGTCTGGCCATTAACTAAATAACAATAGTAACAATCTTGATGTAGAATGCTACCATTAATACAATAATAAATAAGTTAAGAAGGCATATAATCATGACAATTAACCAATCATTTAATATAGCAATAAGAACATTTCTACATCAAGGCCGAAAGAAACAACTAACCATTTATTAACTCAATAAATTCCACACGTGTCTATCTTTATTCTAGGTACCAAAATGACAACTGCCTTCAACAATAAAGAAATCGGCTAAGAAGTGTAAGTGCCATAACGCCATACCAATCTACGAGAGACTAAGGCCATGCACCTAAAAGATTTACTGCCATGCGCCCTCAATAAGAGTCACTGCCAGGAAAAGGTAAAACTCAGGGCATAAACACTGAAGCAAGATGGCGGCCTAGACTGATGTTATTACAGGTTAAAAAGCGAAGTCAACCATTTATGTGACTAGTGGCCATTTAATCAACAAGAAGGATTCTGTTGACCATTTCCAATGCTGTAGCAATTATTCTGGTGCATAATAAGGTAATTAATTTAGCATTAAACATTGCAACTATCAAGGATATTGATTGTAGCAATTAACATGATAATTAGCATGGCCTTCAACATAGTAATTATTAGGACCAATTCTCAGAGTAAAACAAATTCATGGTATAGGCTTAACATGCCAAGAGTTATAAAACAAATTATAGACAGCGAGCTTTAGAGAGTCATAAGGAAGTTATTGCAATATTCGTTAATGAGTTTTAAAACCATATACCTTCAAGCTATACCTTACATTACCAACATAGGGCAGGGTGGTCAAGACAAGGATGGCAAGAGACGTGAAGATGTAGTGATAAGTGCCAGGTCACCCAGCAAAAAGAAAACGAAGCAGACTTAAAAGTTGACAATTTCCAGTTATACACGAGGCAACGATTTCAGTCATAATGATGGAAACACCCAACAATTAAAAATGAGAGCAGACTTCATAAGTTTTGGGCGAATTGCTAAATACCCACCAGGCATGATTTCAATCTTTAAAGATGGCAATGCTGAACAATTAAAAATGAGAGCAGACTTCATAAGTTTGGGCGAATTGCCAGTTACCCACCAGGCACAATTTCAATCTTTAAATATGGCAACGCCCAACAATTAAAAACTAAAAGAAGACTTCATAAGTTTTGGGTGAATTGCCAGTTACCCACCAGGCACGATTTCAATCTTTAAAGATGGCAACGTCGAGGAATTAAAAATGAGAGAAGACTTCATAAGTTTGGGTGAATTGCCAGTTACCCACTAGGCACGATTTCAATCTTTAAAATTGGCAATGCCCAACAATTAAAAACGAAAGTAGACTTCATCAACACTAAATTTTTATCCACAAGATATATCTGACCAACTGAAATTATGGTGTCACTATCTAAATTTATTTTGTTTGCAGTCAAGGGTAAAATCGTAGTCCAACAGAAGTGGGAAAAGAAAAACACAACCATTTACTAAATTGCTTTCATTAAATAAATTTGCAGTCTCATGCCATTTAACACAATCGTATTCCCATTAAATATGTTCCCAATTGTCATTACATAAATCTCAATTGCAATGAATTGTGATCGCAGGTCATTAAATGAGTTCGAGGTACATTTCTCACCACCGGTTGGGAATATATAGTCACGGTTCTACACAGTCGAAAAGCACATATAAATTAATGGACTGGGGGAAAATTCGCGGGAAAGGATGCCATCTTCAGAGTGAAGAAAGCAGAGATCCATGCTAGGATTGATGGCCAAAATTGCAGAGATTTTTAGGTAAATCACTAAGGTTAAAAGCAACGATTTCGATCCAAAGAATGAAAAATCGCAGCTCGGGCAAATGGGAAAAATCGCCAGGTAACACTTTGGAAAAACATAGTCTTATCCAGCAACAAGGGCGGTCTTAGCAAATGTAAATCGTAATGAAATGAAAAAAAACGAAATGCAGACAACTAAATGGACAAATTCGCCAGGTACTCAAGCTATGGTTGCGGTATTAAAAGTGGCAATCGCCAGAGCATTATATCCAGAGATGGAACAACTTCATTATATAAAAATGCAAGCAATATACTGGCAAGGAGTACACCAATAAAAAAAATGCAGAGTTAAAAATTAGGGAAAATAAGAATGATAACAAATGCAGATTTACTCCACATAATAAGGTGCAAGGACCCTCAATCAGCAGGGGAAAACGACAGAGGTAGATGGCTGAAAGGAACATCCTACGCTCACCATCCTCGCATAGAAAAGTAGGGCATTGAGATCCATAGGTCAATTAATGCTAAGACGATGACTGTAGATCAGGCTCTTGGCGTGCTGCTCAGGCGAGGACTGGCGAGCTAGGGACGAAGGAAAAACAACCACAAGGGTCAAAATCAACACCACAATGTGGTCAAGACATGCGGGAAACAAAGCCCATGGGAGACAATCCATCATCGAGCTAGGCTAAGAAAAATTTCAGTTATCAATCTAGACAATCAATTTACTTACCTAATCAAACATGCAGATCCAAGCATAAAACCTACAACATCTACTATACAAAATGAAGAGAGTGTATCGTTGCCTGATCGCCCGCTTTGAGTGACGTCCGCATGCTCCGTGCAACTCCTGCTTGTCGACTGACGAGACTTCACCGGTACCTCCTAGCCAATGCTAGGGGTACTCTTCTTCTCCCTTAGCCCCCTGAGCTGCAAAGTGGCCACACAAACACTATCCAGAGATTTCGACTAGCTCCCAACTTGCCTTGCAAGGCTGAGCTACCGCTCTTCACCGAGCAGGGTATCCCAACTCCCACAAGTTAAATCAGTCAAGTAGATATTTCTGCAGCGTAATGTTACGCAAACCAAAGATCCCTTTCATCCTTCTCCTTCCTTCATTATATAGAGTTTCGAACTTCCTTTCTTTCCCAAAATCTCATTTAGTTAAAGTTTTTAAAATAAGTTCCTAAAAATTCTTCTCCGTACAAGTGTCCCCCATCCCCTCCATTCCTCCATAATTTAATTTCCTTAATTAATTAATTATCTTTATTTCCCTCACCCACCTGGAGTTACTCCTAGAATCACTCCTAGGTGTCCCCAAATTCTCTTACAGGTTTTAATGGCTTTCCCTATTATTAAATTGCTAATTTAGTTTAAATTAGAAAGCTCTTAAATGGTAGATACTTTTCTAAGTTTGACTTGTCTCTTTTTCCCTTTTTATGTTTACCGCTTTTCCTAGTTTCCTACATTTTTAGATATTTCCCTCTTTCCCCTTTTTGTTAGAACTCAAAAAGGCGGGTGTAGAAATTAACCCCCTTTTTCTCTTTTCTCATTAAATTAATATATTTAAATTATCATAAAATAATAAAAACGATTAATTCCCTTTTTAAATTTTAATCCAACATAATTTTTTTTTTATGAAACAATTAATTTCTTACTCCCTTCGTGTTACAAGATTTAACGAAGGTCATAATTATTATTTATGTGGTTTATTATTATTATTATTATTAT
>ML828544.1:66550-77452 GCA_009831015.1 Picea engelmannii | reverse complement strand
AAAGGTGATGGTGCCCTGTACATATTGAAGGATATGCTTTGCAACCTTTCAATCTAGCTCATGCATCTCTTGCATGAACCTGGAGACTGATCCAACTACACAGGAGAGGTATGTTCTAGAGTGTTTGATATACAACAATCTCCCCACTAGTTTTCTATACAGCTTGTTTTCCACCAATGGAGTTTCCCCTCCATTCTCAAGTCTGACTCCTGATAGGAAAGGAGTTGGGGAAGACTTGCATTCTGTCATGTGAAATATCTCAATGAGATCTTGTGCATACTTGGCCTGAGACAGTTTGATTCCTGATGCATCCTGACTAATATCGAGTGTTACTGGACAAATCGATAAGTGCTAACACAAACTAATCTCCCTAACTTCAACAAGAAATTAGAACAAAACATGAGAGAATACAAACTTCTCCTTAGATTTCATTGTAATATAAACTAGTTCAATGAGGAATAAATGACATACTATTTAAACGTCATTTGATTCTTGCTAGTGTTTTCCTTTCTCCATTCTTAGGTTTGTGGGATGTTGAACCTGTTAAGAAGCACAAACCAACAAAGAGAGAGAAAAAATATATATATTCCAATGAAACCTATGCATAATATCAAGGAGTTATGCAATAAAAATGGAGACACTTTTATAGGGAAGAAAGGTATTACTGCATTATAACCCTAATTTTCACCAGACATGCTTACCTGGTATCAGGCCATCTCAGATTCCTTCTTTTCCAAAACACTGCTAAACAAATCTTCTTAAAAACCCCTTTTATAAAGTCCCACTCGCCCTGCTCCATTACTGCACGCGTGTACACGCTAGCTGATGCAAGACAACTCACATGTACCTACAAAAACATGGAAAAAGGAAAGTTGTTGATGGAACACATAGCTTTGGGTAAGCTAACTAAACCTTTTGGTCATGCATGGATGGTCACTCAGCCAAATACCTAGCTTCTTCTAGCCTATAAAATAAGGGTTAGGGGTCCCATTTGAAAAGAGGAGAATCATAGTAAAGAAACTATACCCGATTGAGCATTCCCTTTGTCCCAACCTTTAGCCATCCTTGTGCAAAGAGAAGTATAGAGAAAAGAAGTTGGAATACAGTGGAAGAAGATCCCAGGACCAGGATCGAGGAGTAGTAGCCAACTTTATCATTGTAAGGTATCATTGTGAAGTTAATAAAATAATTGCTTTTCCCGTCCCGCCATATGAGATTGTCATTATTGGAATATTGATTGTATGATTGATTAAATCCTTAACACGTTAGTTCATAGATCAAATGCATGTGGAGTGCATTGTTTGTATTTAGTGAATGAAGGTCAGCATTGGGAGGAGAGTTGCATTCAAATATCGACCAAGTGTGAAAAGGGATCGACATCAAACACAAAGAATAAGGTACGTCAACTTAATATCTTGAGCCTTGTATTTACATATCAGTAATGGGGGTCTAGGCATGGGATGATGGTAAAAAGTAAGAATCTTTAGGTCATTTCTGCATGCATGATAAAACCCTTAGTGCTAGTCCGTAGGATGGATTTCCCACCCACAACAGAATTGGCGACCATACTGGGGATCTCTAGGGTTTCTGGGAATATTTTTTCTTGGGTATTTTTAAGAATTAGTTCCATTCCTTTTTTTTTAAGTTTCTGCAAAAGTATGAGCTAACAGAGATTCTGGTCTTCCATACTAGTTATCTCTGTTTCTTTTCTTGAATGCATTTTTTTTCAAGACCAATGGAGGTACATGCGGCCTGTATAAGGTCTGTCCATGTGTACCTGTGCCCTACCTTCGCACAACCCGTGTGTACACGCTAGTTGAGGAAGTGTCAGTCGCATGTATGATTTCATAAAATTTCTTTTAAAGAGGCAATCATCCTCTCCCCTGTCAGAAATAATCCTTCTTAGGGGTTTTATGGAACTCATTCTAGTCTTTATTGTTTGCAGTCTGTAGCTTAGGCTTCACCTCAGATTGGTTTTGTTCTATGAAATTTTCCTTCAATTGTTTTCTTTTTCTGTCAAAGTAAGTTTCTGAGTCTTCAAGAGATTATGGTTCTCAATACCAGTAGTCTCTGCCATTACTTGATTGCTTGTCTTTTCATTTTTGAAGAGTTGCAGAGGTACACACGGCGTACATAGGGTATGCATGCATGTACATGCTCTCTGACCTTACACAGCTTGTGTGCACACGCTGGCTGTTGAACTATCAACAACGTACTTGTTGAGAAAAATTTTGTTTAAGGAGAGGCAATCATCCTTTTCCTTGTCAAGATTTATATCTCTCAGGGTTATTAGTCTCTATCATAGAAGCTTATCCTAGGTTTGGACTCTATTATAGCTTTCTTTTTCATTTAGAACATTTTTTGTGTTTCCTAGCTTTTTTAACTTATTTTTAGATTGAAAGGGGGGGGCATGAATCATGCATTCATCAGTTTCTTTTAGAATCTTTTGTTATTTCTGCTTTGATTGGAAGAAAATACAAAAAAAACTTATTTTGTTAGATCTCTTTCTTTTCTGGCATTTTCTTTGCATTGTTATTTTAAAAAGAAAAGAAATTAGCATAGTGTTATGTTTTCTTCTCATATTAAAAGCATTTCAAAAAAAAAATAAAAAAATTTAATCATTCTTTGCCAGTGTTCATATAAGTTTCATCATTTTTCGCAAGAGTCTTAACAACATCAGTTGCACTACCGTACCCATTTTGATTAAATCAAGCCTTAAAAATAATCGTAATCTAAAATTAATTATATTTTTTTATGTTTGTAGGGTCAACCAACTAGTTTAGGGTTATGGCCTTGAATTAGGTTGGAGAGGAAACTCTTCAAGGCCATTGAATCAAACATTGGAGTCTAAGTTAGGGAGTGCTAAAGTCTAGTATCATGGAATTTATCTGGGACCCCCCTCTGACACAAGGGCTAATCACGAGGTCACGTGCGGAAAGGTAGCAGAGATAATCCCTCCAAAGTCGGACCAATTTTAGTGGAGAACACATATAGAGGGCTTGTCTTGGGATTCCATTGATTGCATTTTCCATGGAGCTTCGTGGGTCTCAAATCCATTCAAGGTCCGCAGTTATTTTCCGGACCACTTTATTTTGATACCCTTGACAGGTTTCGAGCTTGATACCCTTCTCATTGTGTTCTACCCGACTGTCGATTGTACCCACCTGGTGATTGTTCGCGAGTTGGCAACTTAGTTGCCTTTGTTCTAGGGACTTACACAGGTGACTGCGGGGGTATACATCGGTACCTAGGGTAGATATTGGGCCATGCTTTGTAGAGTATACCCAAAGGGTGCTTCCGTATTTGATTTGCACTTGCACCGGTATGTTTCTCTAGTGTTGGTTGGTGTAACTATTCTTCCAACTAGTTAGTCGTTTGCTTGATTTTCCTTTAGGATTTTTTCTAGTGTGTGCTCTGTGCTCCTTAGTATTCCATAGTGAGTTAGTCAGTCATTTATTTGGTTCTCTAACCTAGGTTGGTAGACTACCCACTCCGTCGGTCGTGAGGAATTTTTGGTCTTCCACTTAGAAACGTGGAGCTGCCTCATTATAGGTGTTGTTTTGATACCACTGGTTCGCCAGAGTCAGTGTGTGAGACTTTTACGGATTTGAACGATCCCGCAAGGGGAGAACCTGTGCATAAGATCTTCATGGCTAAATATCCTGGAGATACCAACCAAGGAGCCCCTTAACAAGGGGATTCTTGTTCTTTTCCCTTCTTCAGAAACATTGGTGTCCCTTTGATGGCCACTTTGTACATTCCTAGGTTGAATGTGGTATTACCATTTTGGTTGGGTACCATTCCAAATGTCCCAAATGATCTTGACGCTTCTCCATTAAGAAATTTATGTCATAGGCACCCTGTTGATGTTTCTTTATCAAAAAAGTCTTCTCCTCCTCCTTCTCCCACCTTTGGTGAAAGTACTGTTACTAGTAACCGAAAGTCTAAAAGAAATAGAAAGAGGAATAATAGGAAGAAGAAATCACCAACCTCTAAGCAACATGTTGGAGATAGGTCGACAACCTTTGCAAGTCATGTTGAAGACCAGCACCCAGCCTCTGCAAGTTATAATGGGGGAACGCACCCATCCTCTGCAAGTCATGCTGGGGGAAAAAGTCTAGTCACTACTAGTCATGCTGGGGGCATTGATTCTATTGGGAAACCTACATGGATAGGACGTAAACCTAAGCTCCCTTGCAATATTTGCAAGGGAGATCACCTTACTCATCTATGCCCTGGCATTCCAGAGGTACAAATATTGTGGTCCCTATTTACAAGATCTTCTGATTCTGAGTCTTCTGAGGTTTCCTCGTAGTCTATTAAACCATTGGTTGAGAAAGTGGTCATGTCAATGTAGTCATTTGTTGATCCCACTCCTCTTTTTTGGGGGGGGTTCCTTTAGACCTTGTAGTCTCACAACCTATTCAACCATTGGTTTTGAAAGTGGTCATGCCAATTGTTGTGAGTGGGAAATCCCTTTATGGACTAGCACTTAGGGTTTAATTATGAATGCAAAAAAGACCTAAAGATTTATACTTTATACCATCGTCCTGAACCTAATCCCCATTATTCTTAAGCAAATACATAGTTAAAAATATCAAGTGAGCATACCTTATTTCAGACATTTGATATTGATCCTTCCTCACGCTTGATCTCTCTTTGACTACAACTCTCCTCCCAAGGCTAGCCTGCATTCACACAAGAGAAATAACAAACTCCAAATGAATTTGATATATAGATTAATGGGTTAGAGATTCAATAACCAAGTATGCCATAAACCATGAAAATCTCATATGGTGGGACGGGAAAAGTATTTCTTTATTATTAACTTCAACAAATCAACTTACAATGACAAAGTTGACTGCTACTCCACAAACCTGGTCCTGGGCTCCTCTTCAACTATCCTCCAACTTCTTTTCTCTATATTTCTCTTTGCACAAGGATGGCTAAAGGTTTGGGACAAAGGGAATGCACAACCGGGTATAGTTTCTTTACTATGATTCTCCTCCTCAAAATGGGACCCCTAACCCTTCTTTTATAGGCTAGAAGAAGCTAGGTATTTGGTCAAACCCTCGGCCATGCATGGACGGAAGGTTTAGTTAACTCACCAAAAGATGTGTGTTTCGTCAACAAATTTCCTTTTTTTGTGCTTTTGTAGGTACACGTGGGCTGTTTTGGGTCAACTAGCATGTACACGCATGCAGTAATGGAGCAGGGCATGTGGGACGTTATAAAAGAGGTTTTTAAGAAGATTTGTTTAGAAGTTCTTTGGCAAAGAAGGAATATGAGATGGCATGATGCCAGGTAATCATGTATGGTGCAAATTAGGGTTATAACAAATGCCCCCTAATGTGTTAGGTCAGAAGAGCATCTAATGGCTGAAATACATTAATAATCTTTAATGATGTGCCGAACAAGTGAGCCCAGGGACCAGAAATCGGGAGGTGTTGTCTGCAAAAATAATAATTGTCTCACTGAGGCGGGCATACCCATGCTCAGGATAAAATGAAATCATGGCTACCAATCAAATACACTGTAGATCCATGTCATATAACTATATAAAGTGTAGTCACAAATAATACACAACGGAGCTACATCTCGAAATAAAAAAGATATACATGTAGAGTATCCATCTTCTTAGAAGCTGATAAGGCCTGATGGCTAGAGATGAGGTCTCCAGAGCTTGAGCAACAACTTTAAAATATTCAAAACTCAGGTAGGAGTGTAATATGAGTGTACAAATTCCCTACCTAGAGGTCTTCGACAGCTCATCGGTCATGGACTAGAGAATCTTGATGATTAGACTGAAGGCTTCATTGATTTTGAAAAAAGACTTGATTGGACGTTCAGGATGGCCGAGTATGAGGGAAAGAGACAAATTGCAGAGGGGACGACTTAGGCTTGGTAAAAACTTCCCTTGGACAACAACACGACAAATTATGAGACTCAGGCAACATGGAATTAACATAAGTTTACGAGGTGGGAGGCAACACAAACTCTCCATATGTTTGGAAGAATAACCAAATGGAGGAGGACACAACTCTTTGTAGCAAGAACAACTTCCTAAGTTCGTATTAAATCCCAGAGTTTGACGAAAAAATGGATAGATGTGCTTTATCCAAGGGTGACTTATTGTGCTGCCAATAAAGAAAATACCTTTCCCTTCCTCTTTTTGGGGTATATTTGATTTTTTTGTCTTTTTCAATGATTTTGGAAAAAGAATAAAAGAATGTTACATTACAATGGAGGAACAAGTGTTACAAACATACAAGTTCAAGGCGCAAGGACAAGACTGATGTTCAGAGAAATGACACTCGGGAAAAATCCTTTAGGGGCCAAAGGTGTCAAGATGTAGAGGCAAAGTGATATAGGTCTTGCGTATAAGGTATGCTTCAGATGGTTCAGTTAAGAGCAACATGGAGCTGACATTAGACCAAATATGGAGGTATGCAAACGTGATTAACAAAACACACAATGGTCACGTCCTTTGATGTAAGTTTAATGAACCCAAAGAAAGTAAACTCAACGGTTTTTCATATTTAGAGAGTCTGAAAAAAACGTAAAAGGAGACTCCATTGGGGTACCTTTTTCAAAGGTAGTCTAGTCGGTTCGAAAAAGGGGTAAACTAGCACTGACAAGACTTCTATTCAAAACCATTTTAATGAGTGTGATAAAGACAAGATGACTTGGCCATTTTTTCATTTTTATGGAGTTTGAAAATAGCTTAACTATGGACTCTGTCATGAATGTTCTTCTGGACTAGTTTAACGAGTGTGAAAGAATAAGGTCACTCAACGATCTTTTCAATTTTAGGGAGTCTGAAAAGAGTGTAACTATGGACTCCGTGGGGGTTCCTTTTTTGTAAATTTAGTCCCTCGGGCCCGAAAAAGGGTTAAAATGATACCTGAGAGTACTCTTCTAAAGAACTGAAGTTCCTTAGAGTATACCTTTGTTCGTACAGTTGACCGTCCGAACCAAAAAAGGGGTAAACTACCGTCGGACAGACGTGACTTCAAATTTCAATTTAACGAGTGTGAAAGGCCACAAGATCGCTCGACAAGATTTTCATGTTTATAGGGTCTGAAAAGGGCTTAAAAGAAGACCCATTATGTATTTTGGGAGTTCCGAGGATGAGGTCAAGAGTGAAAAGGAATCATGCAAATGAGGCTCAAACTCGTAATCAGGAAAAACAACAACGACTCACGAGCCTACAGTGATTAGAGACAGCATGGACACCATAATGCAACCAGGATCTACCTAGGGCATCCATGTTCTGGTAAGCTCTACCACCAACTTGCGACACTTCTAAAGAAGCAATGATGGTTCTGTGTCGCAACCTGATGGGATTGATCCTATGGAAAAGGGATAAGGACAACGAGATACAAAAGTTAGGGTATAAACCTAACCTATATGCTCAAGTTGATCATCTGAGATTTTTCCACAGACCGTCAAAATTTACCCAAAACTCAAAAAAAAAATCTCGATACCTGATCATACCCTTCCAACACACTCCTGAATCACTCTAAATGGTTTTTGGTTTAAAGAAAATGATAAGCGGGGCCAAAAAAGTGACAAAAAGAGGCCAAAAAGTCTATAAATAGAAGTTGGCAGCTCATTATCACCCTTGCTAATTTGGAAATTGACTCTAGAGAAAAAAACTCCCTTTGATAAAAGTGGTGATTCTGGGAGCTACAGTGGACGAAACGACCATCTGTCTGGACCAAGTAAGTATAAACTCTCTCCTCTTGCAATTTAAATCTTTATTTTTTCTTTGGGTTCCAAGTTTTGGGGGGGCGTCGACCTTTAAAAGGTCGGCCCTAGGTCCACGTGGGCTGTCTTAGGACAGGCTACATGTACATTCGGGCAGAGTAAAAACTGCATGTGTGTACACATGACTGTCATCATTACAGCCCGCGTGGACCCCCTTATTGAATGAATTTAAAAAAAAAATAAGGGTTAACCCTCCTGAACCTTGGTGTTTTGCAAGATGTATGTTCACTGGAGAGAAAGAGAGCATGGGGAAGTTAGTGAGTTGGTCGGGGAAGACCCCAATGTTGTGGCTGCCTTAATGCAATGTGGGCTGCTCAAGTTCTTCTTATGTCCTTTTATGCAGGCACAACCTAAGATACTGAATGCCTTGGTTGATTATTGGCATCCGGATGCAGAGGCCTTTATGTTAGAGGGGCAGTCACTGGTGCCTATGACAGAGGACGTATATTTTTTGACTGGCCTCTCCAAGAAAGGGGAACCAGTCAACTTCTGGACATTTCCTTCGGGGCCGCATAACATAGCAGAATTGATAGGAGTTTACTGTGAGGCTGGTACAGACCGATCGAGCTCACAGTTGCCCATAAGAAATATTACTGACTTATCATTGCAGGCGATTGTGTTGCTTATTGGGCAGATCATTGGTTCTGTGGCTCTACATTAGGTGTCTCATGCACATATGAACTATGCAGTCCAGTGCTTAAATGCACAAATATTTGACTGGAGCACCACGTTTCTAGATTGTATGAAGAGGCAGTTGATAGATTGTTGGTCACAGACGCAGAGGAACTTCGGGTTCAGGACCATTCTATGCTCTTTCTTCTTTGAAAGAGTTCCGAGCTTCATTCCTTGAGTAGTGGTATGAGGACATCATACCTCTTTTCCTGTAGTTTGTAGATGGGCAATGTTACTTCCATGACAAGGTGGTGGAAGGACCAATGAGTCCTTAGACGATGATTTATTCACTTGATTGTCGCGACAGATCCCAGTCATAGAGGATTACCCTTATGCTGGGATTGATTTCTTGAGAGATCCTAAGATACCTGTATCTCATAGTGAGGAACGAGGAGACATGGGTAAGTTGACATCATTGATTTTTTTTTTTTTTTTTATGAAGCATATGTAATTTTTATGTTGTTTTTGTTATATATCATTTTTTTATACCAGAGTATTTGACGGATATGTGTTTGTTGTGTGTAGATGTGGGACCAGTGTGACTTGTGGACTATGCGAGGAACATGTGTCATCCTTGGCCAGGGGCTGCACCTGCCGTCGTCGGGGGACCTGCAGCAGCAGGAGAGCTTCCAGTTGGGGAGGATGAGAGGGTGTTGAAACGATTCGAGTGAAACTTTACTTCACTCACCCACATGGTCCCTATGGTAGAGATTGACGATTTTCCACCATCTATGCAGCCTCATGTAGTGGGGGCACCACAGACGTGGGTCCGATTGTTTTGGCGTTTGGAAAAAACTGTTGATCAGTACAACAAGGCCCACAGGCCCTGACCTTAGTTAGACTTTTCACGTGCCGAGATAACTACTTGTATATATATTTTGAGGGCATAAGCCCCATGATTCGTTATTGGTCATATTTTTGAGGTGCTTGCGTCCACCTATGTACTCTGGTGACTATGATATTATATATGGATTTTTATGTCTTTTTGTGTCTTATGGATAATTTTTGCCTTTAAAAATGTATTTACATGTTTATGTGTATGTTATTTCATATGTGTGCAAGATGCCAATCTAAAATTTGATTAGCTAGAGTATCTATAATTTGGTTTAATCTCCCAGGAACATGAAAATATGTAATATAACCAAAGCTTTGTTATAAGAGACATACCCTAAGGAATCATTGGTGTAAAGTCGAATCATGAACACGATAAACTCTATTTAACTGAGAAAGAACCAATTGAGCATCGAGATAGACCCAGATATGAGAGATACCAAATGACAAGGCATCACGAAGCAACTCAATAACTGCACTATGTTGGTTGTGGAGCCTGATTATCTTCCTAATTCAGAGGTATTTTACTTCCAGCCGTGTTTACACCCCATGAAGTATTTACACCCCATAAGTATGTACACTCTTCCACGCGGGGGAGTGCAGAGGGGCGGTACCCCCTCTATAGGGTCCGAGGGGGCTATCCCCCCGACTGGGGGCAAGCGGGCCCCCAACGGGGGTTCGGGGTGGTAGACCCTGAAGGAAAAATTGCCTTGTGAATGTATATTGTAATTTCATTGTAAATATGGACTGTTCATTATAAGGTTGCAGATCTAACGATAGAGATTATGTTAGGATTTGTTGCCCTAGAAGGAAACCCTCTTTTATGAGGAAAATGTATTGCGGCTATGGTTGATGGTGAGTATTGTATTCTGAGATAGGAGACTGTGAGAGAAAGAAGAGGAAGTTACAGTCGGTTTTTTTGTAGGTTGTATCCCTTCATTTGATGGATAATAATAAAGTAAGGACATGGCAATTTCTCTTGTGGACGTATCCCACACTGGGTGAACCATGTAAATATGTGTCTCTATTGTATTGTGTATCTTCTTTGTTTTGTTTCTACATTTGTTTTATTTTATTTCTCCATGGTCCTATTTTTCTAACAACTGGTATCAGAGCGAAAGGTAACTCGCAGGAAAAGAGGGTTTCTGGTTCAAGTGGGAGCAATGTCGGAAGATGGAAAGTTTAGGGTCAAGAAATTTAATGGCCAAAACTACCAGTTATGGAAGATGCAGATGGAAGACTATTTATATCAGAAGGATCTATTTCTACCATTGGGCGGAATAACAAAGAAGTCGGTGGCTACAAAGGACTAAGAATGGGATATTCTTGATAGGAAGGCTCTAGGAACGATACGACTGAGCCTGGCAGCGTCGGTGGCTTTAAATATTTCCAAAGAAAAGACAATGAAGGGTTTGATGGATGCATTGGCCAAATTGTATGAAAAACCCTCGACATCCAATAAGGTATTTCTAATGAAGAGATTATTTAATATGAATATGTCGAAAGGTGGGTCTATTGCAGATCATTTAAATGATTTTAATACGGTTACTAATCAACTAAGTTATATAAAATTAGACTTTGATGATGAGGTCAGGGCTCTTCTAATCTTGTGCTCATTGCCAGAAAGCT
>ML828544.1:35941-66450 GCA_009831015.1 Picea engelmannii | reverse complement strand
AGCTTTCTGGCAATGAGCACAAGATTAGAAGAGCCCTGACCTCATCATCAAAGTCTAATTTTATATAACTTAGTTGATTAGTAACCGTATTAAAATCATTTAAATGATCTGCAATAGACCCACCTTTCGACATATTCATATTAAATAATCTCTTCATTAGAAATACCTTATTGGATGTCGAGGGTTTTTCATACAATTTGGCCAATGCATCCATCAAACCCTTCATTGTCTTTTCTTTGGAAATATTTAAAGCCACCGACGCTGCCAGGCTCAGTCGTATCGTTCCTAGAGCCTTCCTATCAAGAATATCCCATTCTTAGTCCTTTGTAGCCACCGACTTCTTTGTTATTCCGCCCAATGGTAGAAATAGATCCTTCTGATATAAATAGTCTTCCATCTGCATCTTCCATAACTGGTAGTTTTGGCCATTAAATTTCTTGACCCTAAACTTTCCATCTTCCGACATTGCTCCCACTTGAACCAGAAACCCTCTTTTCCTGCGAGTTACCTTTCGCTCTGATACCAGTTGTTAGAAAAATAGGACCATGGAGAAATAAAATAAAACAAATGTAGAAACAAAACAAAGAAGATACACAATACAATAGAGACACATATTTACATGGTTCACCCAGTGTGGGATACGTCCACAAGAGAAATTGCCATGTCCTTACTTTATTATTATCCATCAAATGAAGGGATACAACCTACAAAAAAACCGACTGTAACTTCCTCTTCTTTCTCTCACAGTCTCCTATCTCAGAATACAATACTCACCATCAACCATAGCCGCAATACATTTTCCTCATAAAAGAGGGTTTCCTTCTAGGGCAACAAATCCTAACATAATCTCTATCGTTAGATCTGCAACCTTATAATGAACAGTCCATATTTACAATGAAATTACAATATACATTCACAAGGCAATTTTTCCTTCAGGGTCTACCACCCCGAACCCCCGTTGGGGGCCCGCTTGCCCCCAGTCGGGGGGATAGCCCCCTCGGACCCTATAGAGGGGGTACCGCCCCTCTGCACTCCCCCGCGTGGAAGAGTGTACATACTTATGGGGTGTAAATACTTCATGGGGTGTAAACACGGCTGGAAGTAAAATACCTCTGAATTAGGAAGATAATCAGGCTCCACAACCAACATAGTGCAGTTATTGAGTTGCTTCGTGATGCCTTGTCATTTGGTATCTCTCATATCTGGGTCTATCTCGATGCTCAATTGGTTCTTTCTCAGTTAAATAGAGTTTATCGTGTTCATGATTCGACTTTACACCAATGATTCCTTAGGGTATGTCTCTTATAACAAAGCTTTGGTTATATTACATATTTTCATGTTCCTGGGAGATTAAACCAAATTATAGATACTCTAGCTAATCAAATTTTAGATTGGCATCTTGCACACATATGAAATAACATACACATAAACATGTAAATACATTTTTAAAGGCAAAAATTATCCATAAGACACAAAAAGACATAAAAATCCATATATAATATCATAGTCACCAGAGTACATAGGTGGACGCAAGCACCTCAAAAATATGACCAATAACGAATCATGGGGCTTATGCCCTCAAAATATATATACAAGTAGTTATCTCGGCACGTGAAAAGTCTAACTAAGGTCAGGGCCTGTGGGCCTTGTTGTACTGATCAACAGTTTTTTCCAAACGCCAAAACAATCGGACCCACGTCTGTGGTGCCCCCACTACATGAGGCTGCATAGATGGTGGAAAATCGTCAATCTCTACCATAGGGACCATGTGGGTGAGTGAAGTAAAGTTTCACTCGAATCGTTTCAACACCCTCTCATCCTCCCCAACTGGAAGCTCTCCTGCTGCTGCAGGTCCCCCGACGACGGCAGGTGCAGCCCCTGGCCAAGGATGACACATGTTCCTCGCATAGTCCACAAGTCACACTGGTCCCACATCTACACACAACAAACACATATCCGTCAAATACTCTGGTATAAAAAAATGATATATAACAAAAACAACATAAAAATTACATATGCTTCATAAAAAAAAATAAAAAAAATCAATGATGTCAACTTACCCATGTCTCCTCGTTCCTCACTATGAGATACTGGTATCTTAGGATCTCTCAAGAAATCAATCCCAGCATAAGGGTAATCCTCTATGACTGGGATCTGTCGCGACAATCAAGTGAATAAATCATCGTCTAAGGACTCATTGGTCCTTCCACCACCCTGTCATGGAAGTAACATTGCCCATCTACAAACTACAGGAAAAGAGGTATGATGTCCTCATACCACTACTCAAGGAATGAAGCTCGGAACTCTCTCAAAGAAGAAAGAGCATAGAATGGTCCTGAACCCGAAGTTCCTCTGCGTCTGTGACCAACAATCTGTCAACTGCCTCTTCATACAATCTAGAAACGTGGTGCTCCAGTCAAATATTTGTGCATTTAAGCACTGGACTGCATAGTTCATATGTGCATGAGACACGTAATGTAGAGCCACAGAACCAATGATCTGCCCAATAAGCAACACAATTGCCTGTAATGATAAGTCAGTAATATTTCTTATGGGCAACTGTGAGCTCGATCGGTCTGTACCAGCCTCACAGTAAACTCCTATCAATTCTGCTATGTTATGCGGCCCCGAAGGAAATGTCCAGAAGTTGACTGGTTCCCCTTTCCTGGAGAGGCTAGTCAAAAAATATACATCCTCTGTCATAGGCATCAGTGACTGCCCCTCTAACATAAAGGCCTCTGCATCCGGATGCCAATAATCAACCAAGGCATTCAGTATCTTAGGTTGTGCCTGCATAAAAGGACATAAGAAGAACTTGAGCAGCCCACATTGCATTAAGGCAGCCACAGCATTGGGGTCTTCCCCGACCAACTCACTAACTTCCCCATGCTCTCTTTCTCTCCAGTGAACATACATCTTGCAAAACACCAAGGTTCAGGAGGGTTAACCCTTTTTTTTTTTTTAAATTCATTCAATAAGGGGGTCCACGCGGGCTGTAATGATGACAGTCATGTGTACACACATGCAGTTTTTACTCTGCCCGAATGTACATGTATCCTGTCCTAAGACAGCCCACGTGGACCTAGGGCCGACCTTTTAAAGGTCGACGCCCCCCCAAAACTTGGAACCCAAAGAAAAAATAAATATTTAAATTACAAGAGGAGAGAGTTTATACTTACTTGGTCCAGACAGATGGTCGTTTCGTCCACTGTAGCTCCTAGAATCACCACTTTTATCAAAGGGAGTTTTTTTCTCTAGAGTCAATTTCCAAATTAGCAAGGGTGATAATGAGCTGCCAACTTCTATTTATAGACTTTTTGGCCTCTTTTTGTCACTTTTTTGGCCCCGCTTATCATTTTCTTTAAACCAAAAACCATTTAGAGTGATTCAGGAGTGTGTTGGAAGGGTATGATCAGGTATCGAGATTTTTTTTTTGAGTTTTGGGTAAATTTTGACGGTCTGTGGAAAAATCTCAGATGATCAACTTGAGCATATAGGTTAGGTTTATACCCTAACTTTTGTATCTCGTTGTCCTTATCCCTTTTCCATAGGATCAATCCCATCAGGTTGCGACACAGAACCATCATTGCTTCTTTAGAAGTGTCGCAAGTTGGTGGTAGAGCTTACCAGAACATGGATGCCCTAGGTAGATCCTGGTTGCATTATGGTGTCCATGCTGTCTCTAATCACTGTAGGCTCGTGAGTCGTTGTTGTTTTTCCTGATTACGAGTTTGAGCCTCATTTGCATGATTCCTTTTCACTCTTGACCTCATCCTCGGAACTCCCAAAATACATAATGGGTCTTCTTTTAAGCCCTTTTCAGACCCTATAAACATGAAAATCTTGTCGAGCGATCTTGTGGCCTTTCACACTCGTTAAATTGAAATTTGAAGTCACGTCTGTCCGACGGTAGTTTACCCCTTTTTTGGTTCGGACGGTCAACTGTACGAACAAAGGTATACTCTAAGGAACTTCAGTTCTTTAGAAGAGTACTCTCAGGTATCATTTTAACCCTTTTTCGGGCCCGAGGGACTAAATTTACAAAAAAGGAACCCCCACGGAGTCCATAGTTACACTCTTTTCAGACTCCCTAAAATTGAAAAGATCGTTGAGTGACCTTATTCTTTCACACTCGTTAAACTAGTCCAGAAGAACATTCATGACAGAGTCCATAGTTAAGCTATTTTCAAACTCCATAAAAATGAAAAAATGGCCAAGTCATCTTGTCTTTATCACACTCATTAAAATGGTTTTGAATAGAAGTCTTGTCAGTGCTAGTTTACCCCTTTTTCGAACCGACTAGACTACCTTTGAAAAAGGTACCCCAATGGAGTCTCCTTTTACGTTTTTTTCAGACTCTCTAAATATGAAAAACCGTTGAGTTTACTTTCTTTGGGTTCATTAAACTTACATCAAAGGACGTGACCATTGTGTGTTTTGTTAATCACGTTTGCATACCTCCATATTTGGTCTAATGTCAGCTCCATGTTGCTCTTAACTGAACCATCTGAAGCATACCTTATACGCAAGACCTATATCACTTTGCCTCTACATCTTGACACCTTTGGCCCCTAAAGGATTTTTCCCGAGTGTCATTTCTCTGAACATCAGTCTTGTCCTTGCGCCTTGAACTTGTATGTTTGTAACACTTGTTCCTCCATTGTAATGTAACATTCTTTTATTCTTTTTCCAAAATCATTGAAAAAGACAAAAAAATCAAATATACCCCAAAAAGAGGAAGGGAAAGGTATTTTCTTTATTGGCAGCACAATAAGTCACCCTTGGATAAAGCACATCTATCCATTTTTTCGTCAAACTCTGGGATTTAATACGAACTTAGGAAGTTGTTCTTGCTACAAAGAGTTGTGTCCTCCTCCATTTGGTTATTCTTCCAAACATATGGAGAGTTTGTGTTGCCTCCCACCTCGTAAACTTATGTTAATTCCATGTTGCCTGAGTCTCATAATTTGTCGTGTTGTTGTCCAAGGGAAGTTTTTACCAAGCCTAAGTCGTCCCCTCTGCAATTTGTCTCTTTCCCTCATACTCGGCCATCCTGAACGTCCAATCAAGTCTTTTTTCAAAATCAATGAAGCCTTCAGTCTAATCATCAAGATTCTCTAGTCCATGACCGATGAGCTGTCGAAGACCTCTAGGTAGGGAATTTGTACACTCATATTACACTCCTACCTGAGTTTTGAATATTTTAAAGTTGTTGCTCAAGCTCTGGAGACCTCATCTCTAGCCATCAGGCCTTATCAGCTTCTAAGAAGATGGATACTCTACATGTATATCTTTTTTATTTCGAGATGTAGCTCCGTTGTGTATTATTTGTGACTACACTTTATATAGTTATATGACATGGATCTACAGTGTATTTGATTGGTAGCCATGATTTCATTTTATCCTGAGCATGGGTATGCCCGCCTCAGTGAGACAATTATTATTTTTGCAGACAACACCTCCCGATTTCTGGTCCCTGGGCTCACTTGTTCGGCACATCATTAAAGATTATTAATGTATTTCAGCCATTAGATGCTCTTCTGACCTAACACATTAGGGGGCATTTGTTATAACCCTAATTTGCACCATACATGATTACCTGGCATCATGCCATCTCATATTCCTTCTTTGCCAAAGAACTTCTAAACAAATCTTCTTAAAAACCTCTTTTATAACGTCCCACATGCCCTGCTCCATTACTGCATGCGTGTACATGCTAGTTGACCCAAAACAGCCCACGTGTACCTACAAAAGCACAAAAAAAGGAAATTTGTTGACGAAACACACATCTTTTGGTGAGTTAACTAAACCTTCCGTCCATGCATGGCCGAGGGTTTGACCAAATACCTAGCTTCTTCTAGCCTATAAAAGAAGGGTTAGGGGTCCCATTTTGAGGAGGAGAATCATAGTAAAGAAACTATACCCGGTTGTGCATTCCCTTTGTCCCAAACCTTTAGCCATCCTTGTGCAAAGAGAAATATAGAGAAAAGAAGTTGGAGGATAGTTGAAGAGGAGCCCAGGACCAGGTTTGTGGAGTAGCAGTCAACTTTGTCATTGTAAGTTGATTTGTTGAAGTTAATAATAAAGAAATACTTTTCCCGTCCCACCATATGAGATTTTCATGGTTTATGGCATACTTGGTTATTGAATCTCTAACCCATTAATCTATATATCAAATTCATTTGGAGTTTGTTATTTCTCTTGTGTGAATGCAGGCTAGCCTTGGGAGGAGAGTTGTAGTCAAAGAGAGATCAAGCGTGAGGAAGGATCAATATCAAATGTCTGAAATAAGGTATGCTCACTTGATATTTTTAACTATGTATTTGCTTAAGAATAATGGGGATTAGGTTCAGGACGATGGTATAAAGTATAAATCTTTAGGTCTTTTTTGCATTCATAATTAAACCCTAAGTGCTAGTCCATAAAGGGATTTCCCACTCACAACAATTGGCATGACCACTTTCAAAACCAATGGTTGAATAGGTTGTGAGACTACAAGGTCTAAAGGAACCCCCCCCAAAAAAGAGGAGTGGGATCAACAAATGACTACATTGACATGACCACTTTCTCAACCAATGGTTTAATAGACTACGAGGAAACCTCAGAAGACTCAGAATCAGAAGATCTTGTAAATAGGGACCACAATATTTGTACCTCTGGAATGCCAGGGCATAGATGAGTAAGGTGATCTCCCTTGCAAATATTGCAAGGGAGCTTAGGTTTACGTCCTATCCATGTAGGTTTCCCAATAGAATCAATGCCCCCAGCATGACTAGTAGTGACTAGACTTTTTCCCCCAGCATGACTTGCAGAGGATGGGTGCGTTCCCCCATTATAACTTGCAGAGGCTGGGTGCTGGTCTTCAACATGACTTGCAAAGGTTGTCGACCTATCTCCAACATGTTGCTTAGAGGTTGGTGATTTCTTCTTCCTATTATTCCTCTTTCTATTTCTTTTAGACTTTCGGTTACTAGTAACAGTACTTTCACCAAAGGTGGGAGAAGGAGGAGGAGAAGACTTTTTTGATAAAGAAACATCAACAGGGTGCCTATGACATAAATTTCTTAATGGAGAAGCGTCAAGATCATTTGGGACATTTGGAATGGTACCCAACCAAAATGGTAATACCACATTCAACCTAGGAATGTACAAAGTGGCCATCAAAGGGACACCAATGTTTCTGAAGAAGGGAAAAGAACAAGAATCCCCTTGTTAAGGGGCTCCTTGGTTGGTATCTCCAGGATATTTAGCCATGAAGATCTTATGCACAGGTTCTCCCCTTGCGGGATCGTTCAAATCCGTAAAAGTCTCACACACTGACTCTGGCGAACCAGTGGTATCAAAACAACACCTATAATGAGGCAGCTCCACGTTTCTAAGTGGAAGACCAAAAATTCCTCACGACCGACGGAGTGGGTAGTCTACCAACCTAGGTTAGAGAACCAAATAAATGACTGACTAACTCACTATGGAATACTAAGGAGCACAGAGCACACACTAGAAAAAATCCTAAAGGAAAATCAAGCAAACGACTAACTAGTTGGAAGAATAGTTACACCAACCAACACTAGAGAAACATACCGGTGCAAGTGCAAATCAAATACGGAAGCACCCTTTGGGTATACTCTACAAAGCATGGCCCAATATCTACCCTAGGTACCGATGTATACCCCCGCAGTCACCTGTGTAAGTCCCTAGAACAAAGGCAACTAAGTTGCCAACTCGCGAACAATCACCAGGTGGGTACAATCGACAGTCGGGTAGAACACAATGAGAAGGGTATCAAGCTCGAAACCTGTCAAGGGTATCAAAATAAAGTGGTCCGGAAAATAACTGCGGACCTTGAATGGATTTGAGACCCACGAAGCTCCATGGAAAATGCAATCAATGGAATCCCAAGACAAGCCCTCTATATGTGTTCTCCACTAAAATTGGTCCGACTTTGGAGGGATTATCTCTGCTACCTTTCCGCACGTGACCTCGTGATTAGCCCTTGTGTCAGAGGGGGGTCCCAGATAAATTCCATGATACTAGACTTTAGCACTCCCTAACTTAGACTCCAATGTTTGATTCAATGGCCTTGAAGAGTTTCCTCTCCAACCTAATTCAAGGCCATAACCCTAAACTAGTTGGTTGACCCTACAAACATAAAAAAATATAATTAATTTTAGATTACGATTATTTTTAAGGCTTGATTTAATCAAAATGGGTACGGTAGTGCAACTGATGTTGTTAAGACTCTTGCGAAAAATGATGAAACTTATATGAACACTGGCAAAGAATGATTAAATTTTTTTATTTTTTTTTTGAAATGCTTTTAATATGAGAAGAAAACATAACACTATGCTAATTTCTTTTCTTTTTAAAATAACAATGCAAAGAAAATGCCAGAAAAGAAAGAGATCTAACAAAATAAGTTTTTTTTGTATTTTCTTCCAATCAAAGCAGAAATAACAAAAGATTCTAAAAGAAACTGATGAATGCATGATTCATGCCCCCCCCTTTCAATCTAAAAATAAGTTAAAAAAGCTAGGAAACACAAAAAATGTTCTAAATGAAAAAGAAAGCTATAATAGAGTCCAAACCTAGGATAAGCTTCTATGATAGAGACTAATAACCCTGAGAGATATAAATCTTGACAAGGAAAAGGATGATTGCCTCTCCTTAAACAAAATTTTTCTCAACAAGTACGTTGTTGATAGTTCAACAGCCAGCGTGTGCACACAAGCTGTGTAAGGTCAGAGAGCATGTACATGCATGCATACCCTATGTACGCCGTGTGTACCTCTGCAACTCTTCAAAAATGAAAAGACAAGCAATCAAGTAATGGCAGAGACTACTGGTATTGAGAACCATAATCTCTTGAAGACTCAGAAACTTACTTTGACAGAAAAAGAAAACAATTGAAGGAAAATTTCATAGAACAAAACCAATCTGAGGTGAAGCCTAAGCTACAGACTGCAAACAATAAAGACTAGAATGAGTTCCATAAAACCCCTAAGAAGGATTATTTCTGACAGGGGAGAGGATGATTGCCTCTTTAAAAGAAATTTTATGAAATCATACATGCGACTGACACTTCCTCAACTAGCGTGTACACACGGGTTGTGCGAAGGTAGGGCACAGGTACACATGGACAGACCTTATACAGGCCGCATGTACCTCCATTGGTCTTGAAAAAAAATGCATTCAAGAAAAGAAACAGAGATAACTAGTATGGAAGACCAGAATCTCTGTTAGCTCATACTTTTGCAGAAACTTAAAAAAAAAGGAATGGAACTAATTCTTAAAAATACCCAAGAAAAAATATTCCCAGAAACCCTAGAGATCCCCAGTATGGTCGCCAATTCTGTTGTGGGTGGGAAATCCATCCTACGGACTAGCACTAAGGGTTTTATCATGCATGCAGAAATGACCTAAAGATTCTTACTTTTTACCATCATCCCATGCCTAGACCCCCATTACTGATATGTAAATACAAGGCTCAAGATATTAAGTTGACGTACCTTATTCTTTGTGTTTGATGTCGATCCCTTTTCACACTTGGTCGATATTTGAATGCAACTCTCCTCCCAATGCTGACCTTCATTCACTAAATACAAACAATGCACTCCACATGCATTTGATCTATGAACTAACGTGTTAAGGATTTAATCAATCATACAATCAATATTCCAATAATGACAATCTCATATGGCGGGACGGGAAAAGCAATTATTTTATTAACTTCACAATGATACCTTACAATGATAAAGTTGGCTACTACTCCTCGATCCTGGTCCTGGGATCTTCTTCCACTGTATTCCAACTTCTTTTCTCTATACTTCTCTTTGCACAAGGATGGCTAAAGGTTGGGACAAAGGGAATGCTCAATCGGGTATAGTTTCTTTACTATGATTCTCCTCTTTTCAAATGGGACCCCTAACCCTTATTTTATAGGCTAGAAGAAGCTAGGTATTTGGCTGAGTGACCATCCATGCATGACCAAAAGGTTTAGTTAGCTTACCCAAAGCTATGTGTTCCATCAACAACTTTCCTTTTTCCATGTTTTTGTAGGTACATGTGAGTTGTCTTGCATCAGCTAGCGTGTACACGCGTGCAGTAATGGAGCAGGGCGAGTGGGACTTTATAAAAGGGGTTTTTAAGAAGATTTGTTTAGCAGTGTTTTGGAAAAGAAGGAATCTGAGATGGCCTGATACCAGGTAAGCATGTCTGGTGAAAATTAGGGTTATAATGCAGTAATACCTTTCTTCCCTATAAAAGTGTCTCCATTTTTATTGCATAACTCCTTGATATTATGCATAGGTTTCATTGGAATATATATATTTTTTCTCTCTCTTTGTTGGTTTGTGCTTCTTAACAGGTTCAACATCCCACAAACCTAAGAATGGAGAAAGGAAAACACTAGCAAGAATCAAATGACGTTTAAATAGTATGTCATTTATTCCTCATTGAACTAGTTTATATTACAATGAAATCTAAGGAGAAGTTTGTATTCTCTCATGTTTTGTTCTAATTTCTTGTTGAAGTTAGGGAGATTAGTTTGTGTTAGCACTTATCGATTTGTCCAGTAACACTCGATATTAGTCAGGATGCATCAGGAATCAAACTGTCTCAGGCCAAGTATGCACAAGATCTCATTGAGATATTTCACATGACAGAATGCAAGTCTTCCCCAACTCCTTTCCTATCAGGAGTCAGACTTGAGAATGGAGGGGAAACTCCATTGGTGGAAAACAAGCTGTATAGAAAACTAGTGGGGAGATTGTTGTATATCAAACACTCTAGAACATACCTCTCCTGTGTAGTTGGATCAGTCTCCAGGTTCATGCAAGAGATGCATGAGCTAGATTGAAAGGTTGCAAAGCATATCCTTCAATATGTACAGGGCACCATCACCTTTTGGATTCACTATGAAACATAATCCACATTGGACCTCATTGGGTTCATTGATTCTGATGGGGATGGAAATATAATTGATCGCAAGTTCACATCTGGTTACTCACTCAGTCTTGGTTTTGGGCATATCTGTTGGTCGAGCAAGAAGCAGGTTGTTATTACTCTATCTTCAGCCAAGGAAGAGTACATAGGATTAGTTAACATAACCATTCAGGCTATGTGGATACAAAATTTTATCACTGACTTGGGCATTCAGTTTCATCAGTTGATCATCATCTAGTATGACAACCAGAGCACTTTGAAGTTCTACAAATATCTAGTTCAAAGGAAGCAGACGAAGCACATTGAGATCCACATGCACTACATTTGGGACTTAGTAAAGAGGGGATCATCAACCTATATTTCTTTCCTTCATTAGAAAAATTTTTATACATCTTCACCAAGACCTTCACTGAGAATAAGTTCCATTATGTGCACAGTCATATTGGACTGAAGGACACAGTTTTCTAGCAACTGTCAATACTTTTTTTACATACATTGTACTTTGATGGGGGGTTTTACCATGAGGTTTTCCCTCTTTCCTCATTTATTTCAGTTTATCTTTTGTATTTGGGTACCTAACATGGCCTTGTTGTTGGGACCCATTTTGTATTTTCACCATAGTGATTTTCAGGGGGGTCTTGGAGATACTTCACACACACCTAAGAATTGTTTTTCCTAGGGTTTTCCCTATGTTTACTAGTCATTATTTAGTCTCCTATAGTCTAGGGAGAATATTCCTATATGAAAATATTCTCTTTCTTTCACACTTAAGTTTGATCAGTTGAGTGGAGTCTAGATGCCTATTGAGATCAATTACTGCTTCCAAATTTTCCTTCCCTTTTCTATTTTACCAACATATTTTATTTTTCCCTTTACTTTACCTCTTCTATACTTTCCCTTGTTTCCATTTTCCTTTATTCCCTTCTTCTATCTCTTTCTAGTTACCATACTTAGTCACATTTAGAAAATCGGTGGGTTCATGGGTAGGCGGATTAGTGGGTCTTCATCCCCATCCATTTTCCTATGCCACAAGTCCATCTGACCACCTTGCTATATTATACTTAGCATTTTTTTCAACATCGTGGATTCATGGGGTAAAACTTTCATTCTCCAAGTTCCACGATATCCACTTTGCACCCAAAATTCTGTGATCCTCATTTCAACCATGGGACTTGTTGCGGGTCTTGAGTCCCTAAAATCATTTTTTTTCTCCTACATGCAAGTCTAACCGACTGTTATTCTACACTTGAATTATTTTTTATCATCCTCAACCACGAGTTGGCGGGTTCGTTAAAAAATTCATATTCAAAACTACTCTTGTCCATCTCTGCCATTCTCATGCTTTTTCCAATATGCATTGAATGTTTTTTAATGCTAACAACTAATTGTGAGGGATTCAAAAAGATTGTCATTAATGGTAAAATACTCGAGGAGATTATTCATTAAATTACATTAATTCACCATTTTCCAAAGCATTATATTATTGTCATGTCTCCGAAAGGATTTATTTCAAGTTATTATTCAAATGAAGAATACCCCCATCAACCTAAATGGTAATAGCATATAGAAAACAATTCTATGGAGATACTTTGAACATTTTTGGTCGTGAAGACCAGAAATTTTAGTGGTCCAGATCATATTCATATTACTCATCTCCTACAGCACAAAAATAAGTAATCTGGACATCTGGAATTTCTCGCACAATGTGTGTTCCTGAGGTATTCGACTACAAAGAACTTGTTGGATGGTGCATGGAGAATTACGTGTCGAGCCATAGGATTATACAACTCCAAGTTCATTCTCTAGTTTCTCTTTCACCACAAGTCTTTCACAGGATGTTGAAGCTCCAAGAGCTGAAGATTACCTTCAAAGGAGAAGACTGTAGATATTTCTTGAAGAGACATAACAATGGCCTTGACCTCTTTCCTGAATATTTGGAGAATCATGCATCTATTCCAAAATACATAACCAAGATTCAGGTTGACTCTTTTAAAAACCCCTTTTGGGAAATGTCTTGGTTGTTTACCAGGTTGATAGGTTAGGAAAGAACTTCTACTATTGCTCGCATGATTCTTTATAATTTATATTTTACAGTAAAAGAACAAGCCATCTTTGACTAGGGAAAATTGATTTCTATCGAAATCAGGTCCCAGTTAACGCATGACAAAAAGGATAAAAAATTCTTCATGGCATCATATCTGATATTTGCTATAGTGTATTGTTGTCAATTCCTAAAATTGACCATAAGTAAGAGGGTGAATTTTGAAACAGATCCGGTTACCTTATGGTATCAGGAATTGGAGACATAAGACCCCTTTATATTTTTATGAAGTCTATAATGATTTTTTTTCATTCTTCAAGAGGCTATTGTTGGGAGAGAATACTTCAAGGATATCTGAACAAGATAATAAATTTCTACAGAAAAGAGGAAATATAGATCAAATGGAGAATCACAGTTTCATAAGGATATTATGTTCCAAAGAAAATCCTTATTTTCTCCCATATCATGTGTCTGATAAATTATTCATTACAGAGGTGGCAAGACAATACAATTTCTCGCTGCATTTTTTCCATGAAAAAAGGAAAAATCAATTCATCCCCTTTCCATGGAAGATTAAAGATTTCATATTCAGAAACATAAATAAAATTGATGAGTTTGTGAATCACTTCGACAATGTAAGTATAATGTATGCTGAAAAAATAAAGAACTCTGTTCCTAAGAAAATCTTTGTGGAACATATGTTGTCAGTAGGATTCATCAACTTGTTCATTCATATTATCTTGAATGAAGAAGAATATAACACCCAAAGCTCTCTTGTACACAATGTTGGTGACTTAGAAACAATACTCAATACTAATGAGTTTTATAAGAAAAAAGGAAAGGGTCCCAGTGAAAGGAGCACCCAGTATCCAGTTGTTACTCCCAAAAATACCACATCTCGGAGAAATGCTCCAATGACTCACCTAATTAGAAAGATTGCCAACAATAGTTCAAGCGGTGGAAGAGAGAAGAATCCCCCCTCCGAGAAAATTGAGAATTCACATAAGATTCATGTAAGAAAGAAAAGAAAAAAATTGATACAAGAAGAAGAGGAACCTCATAGAAAATGGAATCCAAATATTTTCTCTAGATTACATGGAGTTGTAGGTAGATAATGAGAAAATATTTATCATGATGAGACAGCCAAAAATTGTAAGTCAACAAAATGTTTTATTGGAAGTTGTTGCAAATGAGATTTTTAGTGAAGAGGAATCCTTCACTTTTCAAAGTGTTGTTTTTGATAATGAGTCTAAAAAATTGATTCTGGAAATAGGTGATCAGAAAAACAAAAAAAGAAAATATCGCTCAGAGGTTGACCTGAAAGAGAAGCGGTCGTCCCAAATATCTAAAATTCACAAAGCAACCGATGAGGTTTTTGACGATTCCATTGATGGGTTGGAGGCCGAAAATGCCAAGCTAAAAGAAAGGATCAGAGAATTGGAGGATGCATTAATTCCTATTCCAATATTGGCCAGTCCTTTGTCAATGGTCAAACCAACCACACTCAATATTAAGTTGAAAGGACCTTCAAGCCTACTCACAGCATTCGTGATTTATGTAGAAAAAAATATTAAGAAAAGAATGTCACTAATAACATAGGCATGGGAGGTTTCAAAAAATATTGTTTCTTTTGGCTCGAGGGAACATGCCTTCCATGAATATTTGCAAGATGATCTAAAGAATGAATAAGGTTTCTACACTGATGATTTATTACCATTTTGAATAAAAGTCTCTAACATGATGGAACTAAGAATAAGAGAGGAGGATCTTCCTTCCCCAAGTCGAATAAAACAACTAAATTCTTGTTGGAAGGAAAAGATTAAAAATTTGAATAACATTGTTCAAGCATGCAGTGAAGCCATACTGAAAAGAGAAGAATTGTTCAAGAGACTCAAAGAGATAGACCTAGAAGGAGGTACTAATGAAGTACAATACCCTAAATTAATTCTCAACTCAATGTTTCTAACAAAGAAACAATTTGACGAACAAGTTTAGATATTTAAAGGGTTATCAATTGAAATTTTTTATGGCATACTAGAATATAATGACGATGAAATAGACAATTGGCTAGTTGATTATTCCGTGAAAAATCAAGATATTGAAGAAGCAGTACATGGTATTTCTCTTGACTTAAGAGACTTGTAAGGTGAGTTATTCAACATTAAAATATGTCATGAAATAAGCATCGCACCAATGAAAATTTATATGTAATATTGGTTCAACAAGGAAATCGAAAAATTAACCAAAGAAGGGAAAGAAATAGTTGAGATGGTTCCTGTAACTGTCAATGAAGACAATAAAAGGATAGTAGCAAGCAAGTGAATACATGAGAGACCATCATAGTAAGTTCATGTTGATCACATTTTTTCTTTCTTTATCAGTTTTTCATCCAGTTACTCTGCTTCTTTGATTATAAAGCTTTAACCAAAATCTGATAACTTCTCCTTGTCCTCTTTCCATGTATTTCTACTCTACATCACCCACCATTCTCATTATACAACTTACTTATTTTTCGTATTTTCTTTATGGTCTGCGGGATCCCCAATCCCATGTTGGGTATGTGTTATATTCTTTGCATGCATGTGTGTGGGCATGTCAGATTTGACAACTGCGTCTGACGATCCTGAATTCCTTCGCTCTTTATGTTGTGTGAAATGATCTCTTTCATGGGGGGTCCCAAGGGGGGCAAGTTTTCCCCCCCATGGTTACACACAGCATTCGGGGAAGTGCCCTTAAATTTGTTTTTTGGGCGGGTTTTGCTATTTTAGCGGATTTTTCTATTTTTAGTGGTTTTTTAAATTAATCTCGGATTAAGAGATTAGTTTTTTGGTACCTACAAAATACCTAAAATATTATATATATTGTATGGTGAATGGTGAAATTAATACAATGAAGAGTTGAAATGTGTGGCACCAAGGAAGGATGGTTTTCTCCCGTTTAAGGGTTTCCAGTGTAAATCTATGTGTACTATGTGTATGATCCATTGATTAATTTCAGTTTTGCTTAAGAATTTGTATGCATTGCTTTACTTCATAGGTTTAAAAACTTACATCCCATTCCTAAGGAAAAACGCATTTAAATTTCAAGGATTTGTAATAGACTATATATTTTTTCAGAAATTCCAAGAGAACTATTTCGGGATCTGTTTTGATTGTACTTTGTAACTCTGATTTTTTAGTATAAAGTATTTGAGATTGATCCATCATTATATTTATTTGAGCTCCCCATGTTTTACTCTATTAAATTTCTCTTATGCATGCAAACCATCTTATTTTATTTTATGTGTCATAAATATTTAATTTTAACTATGATGGATGTGAAGAAAATTTGTCTATCTCTTTCAAATGTATGAAGTGTGCGGTTCCTGGCCATTTCTCAGGAACTCTCTGAAAAGAAAAAGAAAAACATTTTCTTTCTTGTTATTTTTTCTTGTAATATTTATATTTCTTTGATTATCACGATGAACTTCTGCAAAGTCCCATATTCTAAAAATCTAAAGTCCCAAGAAAATCTTAAAATAAAAGAGGAGTACCACCTCTATAAAAACGTAGGGGGATTTGTATCCCCATGAGGTTGTCTTTTCGTTCCTAATGGATTCAATCGTCAACATTTTTGGTGACCATACTGGGCACTGAATTGAAACTTTAAATCTGGTCTAACATCTTTTGGAAAATACATGACTTTTTCCTAGGGTGATCAACCCCGCCTGGAAATTGGATTGAATAATCAACGAAGAATATTACATCATCTATATAATTTGGTAATAACAACAACCGATACCCATAATTAGAAAGGTCCTGGCAGATATTATCCTGAGAAGAATAAATATAAATCCTTTAGAGAAAGAGGAGAGACGAGAAACAAGATCGAAGAAACAAAAGGCTAGCTAGAGAAACACAAGGAAAAGGTTGGGATTCAATATGGACAAATACAAGCGACCCATTACCAAAATTAAAATCAAGCAACTTTGTATTCTAAGAAGTGGAAATAATATTCTTGGAACATCTCCGGACATGGAATAAAGAAATTAACAACCACGAGAAGAACCACAAAGAGAACTTCATGAAGAGAGACAAAGAGGTGGAAGATGTGTTGTAATAAATCAAGAAAACCGAAGAATAATAATAGATTCCCCTTTACATATTCTAGGTGAGGAACATGACCTCCCTATTCTCCCTAAGGTTACCTTGAAGGAATTTTTTGGATATGGAACAATCGATGCCAAAATACACCTTAACTTATTTCTTGATGTTTGTGATTTTCATCGTGTTGAATATGACGATGTGATGGTAAGGTTATTTCTTCAAACATTATTGGGAAGAGCTTATGAATGGTACACAGCATTACCCAGTAGGTCCATTGGCTCGTTTAATGACCTTGAAGACATGTTCTTGACTATCTCCACCCCCCTAGTTGCATATCATACCCTTCTCAATGATTTCACCTAGATTGATATGAGGAATAATGAGAGAATACGAGATTTTAATCTCAGGTTCAATAAAACCTTGAGTAAGATTCCAGAAGATAAATGACCCAATTACCTACTCATACTTGGTTGTTGTAAGAATTTTATTCCCCCAAATGTGAAATATGTTATCAAAACATCCCAGATGGATACCTTGGAGGAAGAAATTATTAAATCTACTGAGATGGAAGAAATTATGATCGAGACAGGTGTCGACTCCGACATTATCTTGGGGAAAGTAACAAGGCAGCTGGGAGGCTTAAGTTTTGATAATCAAGGATCTTCTAGCTCAAGAAATAACGAGGAACTGAATCCATGGCCGACCCAAACAAGTGGAGGAGGATTTTTAAAGGGGACCATACTAGATGTGAAGGTAGACCCTGTTGCAGCATAAGAAACCATGCAAAGAATTGAAATTGCAGAAATGAATAGAACCATCAGGAAAATGAAGAATGAGATAACTAGATTAAGAAGGGGGGACAATTATGTAGAAAATCCAAGAATGTCGGTCCATGAGAAAAGAAGGAAACCTCCCTAAGAAAAGAGAGTGAGGTTTAAAAATATTGATAATCCACAGATGCCAAGGGTTCCCAGGTAACCAATCACAATGCACCTATTATGGATGATGTATATGATGAGAAAATGGTTGAGAAAGAGAACTATTATTTACCTTATGAAAGTTTTGAAACTATACGGATGGACGGATGTGAGATGTCTATGTATATTTTTGAATAAGGTGACAATGACCCTGAATCGCAATAAAATGCCGCCCAGACATGGGAATTCATAAATAAATCCAAGAATAAAAATGATTCGAAAAAATAAAACAAAAATGAAAAAGAAAAAATGAATAATAAAAAGGAAAATGAGAATGTGATGGATAGTGTTGGAAGAAATAAGAAACACTTGATGTCAAACCCCACCCAGATGAAATACAATGTTGTATAGGACTTGAGTAAACTAATAATAACTCTTCCTTTTACAAAAGTGGTGAATATTCCCCAACAAAGGGAAAACATTTTGTCCGAAACAAAGCCATAAAAAATCAATCATCAAGTTGAGAGGTAAAATTTTGTCCTTCTATATTTCAATTGAAAATCATGATGTTGCACTTCATAATTGTTTAGTCGATACTAGTGCAACAAATAATATTATGCCACTAGTAGTCATGGAGGCATTGGGTATGAACTGCACCAAATATTATGAGAGTGGTGAAATTATATATGTGATTGCTTCCAGAAAAGTGTCAGCTTATGGTGAAATTAAATAATTTTATTCTTGGATCACGATGGCTCCCCATATCGTTATGGTTTTCAATATTATAGTGGTAGACCTCCCTCCTGCATATGCATATTATTCCTAAAGACTATGGTGAGGATACTTATTTTATCCTAAGTTCTTATGGGAAAGAGAATGAATCCCAAGTGGAGAGAAAGGATATCCTTGAGAGACATGTGTCATCAAGGGCACATGAAAATAAAAGTGGGGGAATGTTGTTGGGAAAAATACCCTACAGACTAGCAAACTAGGGTCAAACTTTTATGCAGATTTTGACCGTAAAGAAATTACTTTTTAGCCTACCACCCAAAACTTAAACCCCTCTTTCACAATACATACATGGAAAGGAACTACCAACCTTGTTACTAATGTTTGGTGTAGATCCTTTGTTGCACTTTTGTCCGTTTGCTGGTGCTGTTCCTTCCAATGATAACCTGCAATCAAAACAAACAACGATGCATGCACACTACTTTTCTACTTGAGGGTTAGAAATTAAGCACAAATTAAACAAATAATAGATCACTCATGCATTGGGACAGGAAAAGTATTATTTTATTATTTTTAAAATGAATCAACTTACAATCAAAGTCGAGACCGCCCACCGCTCCTTGATCCTGATCCTGGGCTCCTCCTCTTCTGTCCTCCAACTGCTTTGCGTTAATTCTCCTTTGGCTTGAGGAAAGGCTAAAGGGTTGGGACAATGGATTCAGAAAATGGGAAGAGTTTCTTCGCTATATTCTTCCTCCTCCAAATGGTGCCCCTACCCCTTCTTTTATAGGCTAGAAGGAGCTAGGGTTTTGGATGAACTCTCGACCATGCATGGCCGGGAGTTTCAGTTAACTGACCCATAGTTTTTTTTCCTGTGGGAAAATTTCCTATTTTTGTGTTTTGTTAGGTACACGTGGGCTGTAGTGGGCCTGCCAGCGTGCACACGAGCGCAGTAATGGGTTAGGGCGTGTGGGCCTTGACCCAAGAGGATTTCCAAAGAGGTTGTTCAACAAATGTTTTGGAAATGAAGGGATATGAGTTGGCATGATGCCAGGTAAGCATGTGTGGTGAAATTTAGGGTTATAATAGATGCCCCCTAATGTGTGAGGTCAGAGGAGCATCTGATGGCCGAAATACATTACCAATATTTTACCAATCTGTACTCATATGATGAATGAGTGAGCCCAAGAATCAAGAACCAAGAGGTGTCATCTGCAAAATAACAAATTTCTCACCGAGGCGGGCATACCCATGCTCGGGATGAAATAGAACCATGGCTACCAATCAAATACACTGTAGATCCATGTCAAATAACTATAAAGAGTAGCCGCGAATAATACACAGCGGAGCTACATCTCGAAATCATAAAGATATAAACATAGAGTATCCATCTCCCAGAAGTGGATTCGGCCTGATGGCTATACTTCAGAGCTCGAGCAACAACTTCAAAATCTTCTAAAACTCGAGTAGGAGTGTAATATGAGTGTATGACTGCACTACCCAGAGATCTTCGATGGATCGTTGGTTATGGACTTGATAATCTTGATGATCGGACTGAAGGCTTCAGTGATTTCGAACAAGGACTTGATTGGACGTTCAGGATGGTCGGGTATGCGGACAAGAGACATATTGCAGAGGGGCCGACTCTGGCTTAGTGACAAACTTCCCTTGGATAATAGCATGACAAGTGATAAGACTCAGGCATCATATATGTTAATCATAAGTCTATGAAGCAGGAGGCAACACAAACTCTCCATATGTTTGGAAGAGTAACCAAATGGTGGAGGACACAACTCTATATAGCGAGAATAATCTTCCTAAGGTCATACTACATCCCATAGTCTGATGATCAAATGGACAGATGTGCTTTATCCAAGGGTGACTCATTATGCTGTCAATAAAAAAAATACTTTTCCCATCCTCTTTTTGGGGTATATTTGATTTTTTTAGTCTTTTTGATAATTTTGAAAAAGAATAAAGGAATTGTACGTTACAATGGAGGAACAAGTACTGCAAACATACAAGCTCAAGGCACAAGGACAAGACTGATGTTTTGGTAAAATGATACTCGGGAAAAATCCTCCGACGGCCAAAGGTGTTAAGACACAGAAGAAAACTATCACAAGGTTGATGGGTAAGGTATGCAAATGTGGTTGATAGAACACACAATGGTAATGTCCTTCGATGTAAGTTTAACGAGCCCAGAGAAGGTCAAATCAGTGGTTTTTCATATTTAGAGAGTCTGAAAAAGCATAAAAGGAGACTCCAGTGGGGTACCTTTTTCGACAATAGTCTAGTCGGTTCGAAAAAGGGATAAACTAGCACCGATTAGACGTCAATTCAAAACCATTTTAACGAGTGTGACAAGGACAAGATCACTCGGCCATTTTTTCATTTTTAAGGAGTCTGAAAAAATCTTAACTATGGACTCCGCTAGGAATGTTCTTCTAGACCATTTTAACGAGTGTGAAAGAATAAGGTCACTCGATGATCTTTTCAATTTTAGGGAATCTGAAAAGAGATTAACTATGGACTCCGTGGGGGTTTCTTTTTCGTAAATTTAGTCCCTGAGGCCCGAAAAAGGAATAAAATTATACATGAGGATACTCTTCTAAAGAATGGTAATTCAATAGAGTATTCCTTTGTTTGTACAATTGACCGTCCAGACCGAAAAAGGGGTAAAATACCGCCGGACAGACGTGACTTCAAATTCCAGTTTAACGAGCGTGAAAGGTCACAAGATCGCTCGGCAATCTTATCATGTTTAGAGGGTCTGAAAAGGGATTAAAAGGAGACCTGTTATGTTTTGGGAGTCTGGAGGGTAAGACAAAGAGTGAAAAAAGACTCATGCAAAAGAGGCTCAAACTCATATTCAGGAAAGACTACACGGACTCCCGAGCCTATAGTGTTGTTAGAAATGGCATGGACACCATAATGCAACCAGAACCTACCTAGGGCATCCATGTTTTGGTAAGCTCTACCACAAAGTCGCGACAATTATAGATCAGATATGACGGTTCCGTGTCACAACCTGATGGGATCAATCCTATAGCATAAGAAAAAGGCAACGAGATGCAAAAGTTGGGGTGATATCCTACCCTATATGCTCAAGTTGATTTTTGAAAAATTAATTTTTTTATGGACTGTCAATATTTTTTGGAAACTCAAAAAAAAATGTTCCAATACCTGATCAAATCCCTCCCATATAACTCCGGGATCACTCTAAATGGTTTTTGGTATAAAGAAACTGATAAGGGGGGCCCAAAAAGTGACAAAAAGAGGCCAAAAATTCTATAAATAGAAGTTGGCAGCTCATTATCACCATTGTTGATTTGGAAATTGACTCTGGAGCCAAAAGACCCCCTTTGCCAAAGATTTTGATTCTGGGAGATAAAGTGGATGAAACAGACTTCTTCTTGGACCAAGTAAGTACAAACTCCCTTATCTAGCTATTCAATACTTCCATTTTATCATTTAATTTATTTTTTGGGTGGGCATCGACCTCAAAAAGGTCGGCCCTAGGTACACGTGTGCAGAGAAAAGCCTGCACGCATGTACATGCAACTGTCACCTCAACAGGCCACGTGTACCCCCCCCCCCTTATTGATGAAAAAGACAAATAAAAGAAGTATTGACCCTCTTCTATCTTGTTGTGTTGGCAGGATGTATGTCCAGTGGAGGGAAAGGGAGCATGAAGCAATCAGTGAGATGGTTGCTACAGATCCGAATGTTGTGGTCGTGCTGACGCAGTGCAGTTTTCTCAAATGTTTTCTATGTTCGTTCATGCGTGCGCAACCAAGGCTACTGAATTCTTTGATTGATTAATGGCACCCTGATGAAAAGGCCTTTATGCTAGAGGGGAAATCCTTGGTGCCCACCACCAAGGACATTTACTTTTTGACTGGCCTCTCAAGGAGAGGGGAACCAGTCAACTTTCAGACTTTTCCTGCGGGGCCGAGAAAGATCTCGGAGTTAGTAGAGGAGTATTGTGAGGCTGGGACTAATCGTAGAGGTTCCTAGGTTCCTATTAGCAAGATTACCAACTTGGCACTATATACTATCTTGTTTCTTATTGGGGGGATTACCGGCTCAGCAACCGTGCATTAGGCTTCACGCGCACAGATGAACTGTGTTATCCAGTACATGAATGCACAATTTTTTTATTGGAGTACCACACTGCTGGAGTGTATGAAGAGGCAATTGACAGATTTCCATCAGTGGACATAGAGGAACATTGGGTTTGGGACTATCTTGTGTTCGTTCTTTTTCGAGATATTTCTGTGCTTTAGTCCTTGGGTTGTAGTACAAGGACATCTGACCTCTTTCCCTGTAATATGCAGATGGACAGTGTTACTGCCGCGATAAGGTGGTGGAAGGACCATGGAGGCCTTCGACGATGAATTTTTTGCTTGGTTGTCACAACAGATCCCTGCTATCGAGGACTACCCATATGTGGGGATCAACTTCTCTAGAGATCTAGAGATACCCGTGCCTCCTGGTGAGGAACGAGGGGAGATGGGTAAGTCTCCACCTTTGTAGTTTTTTTTTGTTATTTGCATATGTAATTTTTATGTATTTTTTCTATATATATCATTTTTATATGCCAGAGTATTTGATGGGTAAACATTTATTGCACGTAGATGTGGGACCCGTGCGACCTGCCGACTATGCACAGAACAGGCGTCACCCATGGCCAGAAGTCACAGCTTCTGCCACTGGGAGAGCAACAGTAGCAGGGAACCTCCCAGCAGGAGAGGTCGAGAGGGTCCTTAGGCGAGTTGAGCGAAACTTCACTGCGCTCACTCGCATAGTCCCGATGGTAGAGATAGAGGACCTGCCGCTATCCATGCAGATTCATGTTGTGGGGGCACCTCGAACATGGGTCCGATTGTTTAGGCATTTAGCCCATGCAGTAGATGATTATAACAGGGCCCATAGGCCCTGAATAGACTTTAGACTTTTTATGTGCCACGAGCACCTTGTTGTATATATGTTTTGAGGGCATAAGCCCGGTGACTCGTTATTGTTCCCATTTTTTAGGCGCTTGCACCCATCTATGTACTCTGGTGATTTTATGATGTTTATATATGGTTTTTATCGCTTTTTTGTGTATTATGGATTATGTGTGCAAAAATGTATTTACATGTTTATGACCATGATCGTTTTATATGTGGGAAAGATGCCAATCTAAAATTTGATTAGCTAGAGTATCTGTGATTTGGTTTAATCTCCTAGGAACATGAAAATATGTAATATAATCAAAGTTGTGTTCCAAGAGACGTACCCTAAGGAATCATCAGTGTAAATTTGGATCATGAACTCGGTATATTTTGTTTAGCTATGACACAACTAGTTGAGCATCTAGATAGACCCGGAGATGAGAGATACCGAATGACAATGCATCACGAAGCAACTAAATAACTGCACTATACTCAGCAACATTATTTGTGGTGTCACCTAAGCATATACCTCCGAAATATAACAACTGACCCTGTGGTGTAAAGATTACCCAAGCTGCGGAGGTAAGCCTCCGCGTGTGTCGACTAGAACCATCCGCATACCCAATGAACACCTCGGACTCACTTGAAATCTACCATATTGAATAAAGATAACATCAATGACACGTCCATAACACTTTTAAAAGAAACGTAAAAAGTAATAGTACAAAGACTATACATATGTTACAAAAAGTTACCCACGGTAACCTTTCTATGAGTAATATTTCTTGAGGTAGAGCCCATTTCTAAGCTCTGCCAAAGCATTCCCTTCAAAATTGACCAAATGATAAGCACCCTTTTTTAATACCTCTTTAATAATGAAGGGTCTGAACCACATGGGTTTAAACTTTCCTGCCCCCAGGGGGTCCTTATCTTGGTCATAGACCAGGACAAGGTCGCCCTCAGAAAAAATTCGAGGACAAACAGACCTATCATATTGACACTTGACCTTATGTTTATGAGCCTCGTTGGCCAGGGCCACATCGCAACGCTTCTCATCAAGATGCTCAAGGTGTACTAACCGTTCTTCAAGTGGAGAAGTGTCTGGCAATAACTGTACTGTCAATTTCAAAGATGGGATTTGACATTCAATGGGCAAGACTGCCTCCAGCCCATAAATGAGTTGGAAAGGTGAGAAACCGGTTGCAGTCTTAATAGATGTTCAGTAAGCCCATAATGTCGAGTATAACATCAAATGCCAATTTGACTTGGCTGAGTTGATAGTTCATTGTATAATAGTCTTAAGGGTTTTGTTTACAGCTTTCACCTGCCAATTGGCTTGGGGGTAGTAAGGTGATGAATGTTCCTGTCATAACCCAAGATTTGATGTTAATTCAGACATCATTTGGTTCTGAAAGTGACTGCCATGGTCGGTGAAAATCTCTCTTGGGATGTTGAACTGTGCTATAATCTAGTTGAATAAGAAGAGAGTTGCAGTCTCTCCATCATCTTTAAATGTTGGCATAGCTTCGACCCACTTAGTGAAGTAGTCGACAACTACAATGATATAGCGGTGCCCCCTGGCTGACGGGGGGTTGTATGTAGTGTAATCAATCCCCCACTTAGTGAAGGGACCAACTGTGATGACAGGAAACATAGGATATGGATGTGCCCTCATCTTCCGAGAGAAGATTTGGCATGGATGGCACTTCTTGACCGACTCGATACAATATTTGATAAGTGTGGGCCAGAAGTAACCTGCTCGTAAAATATTTTGGGTTGTTGCCAACCCAGATAAGTGACCACCACAAGCTCATGTATGACAATCATTGAGCACTATGACGACCTCCTCATGAGTGAGACATCGACGCAAGATGCAGTGTACACCTCTCCGATACAACGTATCATCGAGTATGAGATAATTCTTAGCCTGATGGCATATCTGTCGACACTCATCATGAGAAGCAAAGGTGGGGCACTTCAAATTCTGGAGATAGATCATTATATCTCTATACCAGGGGTATGAAGATTCAATAAAAAACATATCCCCCCAGATAGGCGATTCCTCAGGCACAACGTCACCTGACTCAACCGGAAGCTTAGAAATAAGTTTTGCGAAGACCAATGACTTCTTAGACTTTGTTGAAACGAAGTCTAAGTCAAATTCTTGGAGGATAACCATCCATCTACTGATTTTTCCACCGATAATGCATCGTGTCAACATGTACTGGAATGGATTCACTACAGCAACGACGGTGGTCTTGCGAAACAGAACATAGTGACAGAACCGTTGAATAGCATGAACTGATGCCAACACAAGTTTTTCGAGATGGGAATAATTAAGTTTCGGTCCTACGAGGCCTCGACTCAGGTAATAGATCACGTATTCTGAAAATGAATCATCTTCCTGAACTAAAACCATGCTTATGGTTGACTCTGTGGAAGGCAGATATAATAAGAAATATTTGTTATAATTAGGTGGCCGTAGCAGAGGTGCGGTTGTGAGGGTGTGTTTTAATGCGTCGAAAGAGAATTGAGTGGCTTCGTCCCAGAAAAAGGGAACATCTTTCTTCAGTAAATGCATAAATCCCTTGGTCATTTCAGCATAGTTGGCAATGAAGCGTCGTAAGAAGTTCTCCTTGCCTTGAATACTTTGAAGTTGTAAGATTGTGCGTGGGGGGGACAACTGGATTATTGCCTCCACCTTAAGAGGATCCACCATGATCCCTGTTGTTGATACGATGAAACCTAACAAACGTCCTGACGTGACACAAAAGTTGCACTTGTTAGGACTCAAGCGAATCCTGAAGTAGCGACAGTGTTCGAATGTTAGCCTGAGGTGCGTAGGATGATCCTTTCACTTGTGAGAGAATGATTCTAAATCATCTAGATAGGCCTCGACTATATGTTTGAGGTCGTGAAACGCAAAAGACATGGCCCGCTGGAAAGTGGCTCCAACATTTTTTAGGCCAAAAGGAATCTTACGATAGGCGAATGTACCCCACGAACAAATGAATTTCGTTTTTTGTTGGTCTTCAGGTTTGGTTTGGATTTGATTATATTCTGAAAAACCATCCATGAACGGAAAGGCTTCACAACCGGCACATTCATCAATGATCTGGTCAATGAATGGGGTTGGAAAATTATCTTTTGGACATGCCTTGTTCAAATCACAGAAATCGATACATACACGAATCGTGCCTTGTTTTTTATTGGCCGGCACGGGGTTTGACACCCATTGAGTCAAATGAATAGGATAAATGAAACCTTCCTTGAGAAATTTCTCAACCTCAAGCTTAATGGTTGCTTTATTCTTAGGATTGAATGGACAAAGTTTTTGTCGAACAGGCTTGGCATCAGGATACGTTGTGATTTCATGTTCAACTATTTTCAGATCAATACCTGACATTTCCTCATAAGGCCAGGCAAAAACATCACATAATTCTTTGAAAAGATCCATGTAAATTTGAATCTCTTCGGGGGAACAATCCGCTCCGACAAAGACATTCTCCACGACGTCGGGGTTTGGGATATGTTGATAGGTATAGTTTCAACAATAGTGGCCATATTTCCCTCAGCATAAATTTCCTGTATAGCTAAGAGATTAATAGGACATGGCTGATCTCCCGTCATGGTGATAGTGAACTCTCTTACCTTGATTCGGCTTAACTCTGGGAGGAAATATGATCTGTGATGAATATATTCCCAAGGTTTTTCCGGACTAGTCATTGCTTCGATTACTACTTCATCAGAAGGAAAGACTAAGTCTAATGAATCGGTGTTGGTGAGAGAACTCTGAGCCCAGATAGGCTCTAGAAGTGAATCTAACTCTTGTGCGGGAGTCAGATCAGAGTTAGCTAAAGCTTGCTGGACTAAAGAGTACGCTACTTCAGCAACCAACAGAGGAATGGACATGATGGGGTGCGTTGTCTCATCCATCGTGGCTGATGGGGAAGGAATAATCCAAGGATCCTCAAAGTAAGTCATACGGAACGACGAAACTTGAAAAATCTCAACCTTATGGTGATTCGATATAAACTTGACATCGTCATGAGGAGGTGGGTAGTCGAAGGTACCCATCAGGGATGGGTACAAACCAAATCCTACGTTAACGACACCGGATTGAGGATTATCAATCATGGGAACCGTGGATGCCCCCAAAGATGGGTCAGGTCTAGAGAAAGACAATTGATCAATGGTCACTATCCGGCCTTCGTGTGGAAACAACAAGACTCGGAAAACTGTAGCAACCACAGCGTGCATAGCATAAGTCTAACTCCGTCCTAACAAGATATTATAGTCGAGGGGAGCATCGACTTCCTCTACTTCGACACACACAGTATTCCCTCCTAACTGCACAGGGAAAGAATGAATGATGCCGTGTGGTCGGAAAGAACGATCGTCAAACGCAGTGAGGATAGTAGGTGATGGAGACAAAGCGGGCTGGCCAATGGCCTTCCAACATGCTAATGACATAATCCATGTCGAGGAACCTTCGTCGACCACCGTATGAAAGATATTGCGTGTAAAAATTTTCATGGGATGAGCCACTAATATCTGAAACGCTACGTGGTAAGGAAAACGAGGTTTTAATTCAATGGTATCTAACATGATGGTACCTAGGTTACAAGTCTCAGTAGAGCCTAAAGAAGTTAACAAGGCGTTCCTCTGAGTAGGGAAGCTTTGGAGAACTTCCAAAGTAGACATCGCACAAGGGGTTTGTGATAAATCCTCCACCACAAAGTAATTCTGGGCGGCCCTTGCGTTTGGGTTATGAGAAGATTTCTTAAATGCACCCTTTGGAATGCGTGTCATTGTTTCTCCCAACGTCTTCTTGATCTGTAGAGGAAGAGATGGGAGTTCAGCTTCTTTTCCCTTCTTAGAAGTGCTTGGTTTACTATAGTTGTGTGCTCTAGTTGTTATTAAGGCATCCCCCCTAACCATATAAACGTTTGCGGATGAGGGATTGTTTGGAGGAGGGAAGGTTTCTTGACTACCCCCTTCTGCACTTGTAGAGGCTTGAGTTAAATTTTGTCCATGCTGAAAGGGATTAGTCAACACGGCTTGTTGTTTCTATGTGACAAACGTTTGGGCCTCTGCAAGTCGAGGACAAAGATGGGTCGGGTGGTCTTCCACACACAAGTTGCACAGATACCTCGCCTTCCAATTTTTCATGGTGCCCTCGCCAGCATTATCAGTGGGTTTTTTCTCCCTCTTACCCTTCTTTCGTTGTTTTTTCTTCCCTTCAGGCTGCTGGGTGGCCTTTGGGTTAGTCGACTGCATGGAGTGTACTTTCGACGTTTGGGTACGAGGAGCAACCAAAGTAGTAGCCTGGCTGGCCGCTGAGTGTTGTATAGATAATTGTTGCAATTGTTTTTTCAATTGCTCAGCGGGCTTGGGTTGGGCTGAACCAACAATACCATCGGCATGTGGTCCAGCTCTCTGTCTGGTTTTATCCAGTATCGATCATGGTGCATCCGGCAGGATGTTGTATAATAAACCAGATTGAGAATAGATGAGCTCAAACTGTTGATCCCTCATGATGGAATCTTCTTCGGAGAAAACCCCAGAAGTTGCGATGTCTTTGGATAATTGTGGGACCAGAGACTTAAGGAACCACTCAAGTAGGAATGTTGGTGGGACTGGTACTTTAATTAGACTCTTCCGGTGTCTCCACTCTCGGATATGATCAGAGATGTGGTCCGCGGTTGTCTGTTCAAAATTGGCGAGCAACTCTATGCCTGCTTCGTATCTCACAGGTAACTGGAAATGGTTAAGGAAGGCCATCGCCAGTTCGCCAAAGGAAGAGTATCTTGAGCGATCGAGCTCGATGTACCATTTCGTGGCACTCCCGATAAGAGTGCGTTGAAACAATCGCAACTGTATGGAGTCATCTTTCAATGAGTTATATGAACACCAAAGATGGAAGGTAGTCACGTGATCACATGGATCTTCATTAGGCTTGGCCTCAAACTTTGGAATGTCTGAAGGAAACTTTGTTAGCATAGGAGGCTAATGTGGATCGTGAAAAATAGGATCATTAAACAACCTTGTCAAATCTGGCAAGTGCAACGTCGTCAGGAATGGTAGTTTGGGTTGCTGCTGATAGACTAGGAAAAAAGGTCCTGGAGTTTGAATTGCACGAGGTTGCCAGGAAAAGTTTGGCTTCTGGTCCGGATTCTGGTAGAAACCATGGCCCTGACTAGTGTAGGGATTTTGCATATATGGAGACATCATTGGTTGATTCCCCATAAAGGACATTGGATGTTGGGCATGCATCATGTTTGAAGGACTTTGGGAAGGATTACCCCATGTCAGTCCTAATGGGAGAGGCATAGAAGTCTGTCTAGGGTTCCATTGACTATAGAAAGAATTACACCAGAACGACATTCCAGAAGAGGGGACGGATCCTTGTCCTGAGTTCCAATGTCCTGCTATATGTGCCCCCGACGCAGGAATAGTACCCTACGCCGGAGTAGACTGTCCAAAAATGGGAGTGCCCCCAAATGGGAAAGAGGTGGATGTGAAAGTATTGTTACCAAACGTCTCGTTCCAAACAAACAGTGATGAACCTACTGGCATAGTGTGCGCAGGTGTTCCTTGACTCCCGACTCCAAATGAACTAGTGTGTGCAGGCTGCCCGGCGGACTGCTGATGCAGACCACCGAGTGAAGGGGACGAAGGAGATATATGACCTCCAGCGTAATGAAAAGCGTTAAAAGGGATAGGAATTCCCCCAATTTGACCTTGCAGAGGAGCGTTAGAGCTCCCTGCCCCCAGACCCAAAGTCTGTAAAGTGGAGTAAGTGAGTGCAGGACTTGTACCTGAACTAGGCATACCGTATGAAAATGGAGGGCCT
>ML828544.1:20666-33183 GCA_009831015.1 Picea engelmannii | reverse complement strand
GCTCCTTGATCCTGATCCTGGGCTCCTCCTCTTCTGTCCTCCAACTGCTTTGCGTTAATTCTCCTTTGGCTTGAGGAAAGGCTAAAGGGTTGGGACAATGGATTCAACAAATGGGCAGAGTTTATTCACTATATTCTTCCTCCTCCAAATGGTGCCCTTACCCCTTCTTTTATGGGCTAGAAGGAGCTAGGGTTTTGGGCGAACTCTCGGCCATGCATGGCCGAGATTTTCAGTTAACTAACCCATAGATTTTTGTCCTGTCGGCAACTTTCTTATTTTTGTGTTTTGTTAGGTACACGCGGGCTGTAGTGGGCCTGCCAGCGTGCACACATGCGTAGTAATGGGTTAGGGAGCGTGGGCCTTGACCCAAGAGGATTTCCAAAGAGGTTGTTCAACAGATGTTTTGGCAATGAAGGGATATGAGTTGGCCTGATGCGAGGTAAGCATGTGTGGTGCAATTTAGGGTTATAACAGGGAAACTAGTCGATTTGGGGACTCACTCATGCATTCATGCTCCTAGCCATTCTCTGCATCATTCGACCTCTGCATCATTCACACACTCTTGGATCCTGCATGCACTCTTGAACTACCCATACCTTTCCTAGTATCAATAGTAAACCGTATCCCTCCTTGGATGCACAATGCACCTGTACCTACCTAATCAAGTGTTGTACCTTTTTGTTATCAGAAGAATATGTCCCATGCCCTAAAAGTTGTTGCTTCCATCAATTGTGCCTTAGTTGAACTTTTATATTTTTTTCACCATTACATGTAATTGGTTGACTTAAGAATTGAATTGAATAAACGGGTTGTCAGGCCCATGGGATTGAAGAGACAGGTTGTCATGCCTGTGGATTGAAGAGGCGGGTTGTTAGGCCTATGATAAACTCTCTCCAGGTGAGAGAACTATTGGGAAATTGATCTCTTGAGGGAGCCCAACTAAAGCTACAATTCTTTGAGACTTCATGTTCATCATGTTGCTAAATCCCTAGAAGGGAAGTGGGGCAATCAAAGAATTGTTGACCAGAGAAGGGGAACACTTCATGGGGTGGGACAGGCATGTGGGGAATGAGAGACTATAGGATGGTAGTTTGAGTTGGATCCTGGGATGAAATCCTTCCTATTGTCTGTATTGTCTCATCCTATCTAGGAATACCTTTACTCGAATGGATTTTAGTCCCACCTCGAGGTGACCCACTACTAAGATTTCTGAGCAGCGTGGTCTAAGGTTGGGAGGATCGTGGAAGGTTTGCACACAGTTGGTGGTCTTATATAAAAGATAAGTATCAATTTTTTGGATTTACTTCACACATACCTAGAATTTATTTTTCCTAAGGTATTTCCTTATTTATTATTCATTATTAGTCATTATCGAGTCTCCTATATTTTAGGAAGAATATTCCTCTAGGGATAATATTCTCTTCAATTTTCACTTTAGTTTGACTAGTTGAGTGGAGTCTATATGCTACATTCATTTTGTCACCATGCAACATTGGGATCATCAACAGATAATGTGCATTAGCCTTGGTATCATCACCATATTGGCACATTACCCATGATTCCATGATCTCCTCCTCACTTCACTCTATTTCAGTCAGTTAACCGAAGACTGGTAGACTAGTTAACTCAGCTAGGTGGCAGTTCACTCCCGTAACTTCCTGATAGACTAGAATAGGTGGAAGTTTACTCCATTAACTACTGGTGTGTGTCCATATCACTCTAGACCACCACTATGGTGCATTGTATTCTCCTCCAGTGCGCATTAGTTGAGTTATAAAAAGTATATCATGTGTAAATTATTCATTATTCATTACAGTTAATGACAATTCTTCAATTCTTTCTCTCTTGCTTCTTCTTTATCAATTTCTCTCTGTAAATGTGTGTGGTATTTTCTATATATATCTATTCTATGCAGTTTCAACACATTTACATGGTATCATAGCCGACGGACTGCTAAGCAAAATCTACACCAAATTTTTGCAGGTACCAAAGATTGAAGACAATAGAAAAATGGAATTCCCAAAAGAATTCATTCTTACACCTTACAATTACCTTGCATGGAAGGAAAGAATAATAATACATATCTGAACCAAAGGATTATATGAGTTAAACTTGAATACATACACAAAAACGACATCATCCATAGAAAAATCCAAGTATGTAAATCGAATGGATGAACCATTCAGAACAATTTGTAGCCTCATCTCTCCCAATCTCCTATTTCACATATCTTCTTGTAAAACCCCCAATGAAGCCTGGACCACCTTGGAAGGGATATTTGAAAAAAATCATGAGATAAGGCGACACATGATCGAGGTAGAATTTCTCACATTGGATCCAAAAAGATTCGACAATCTCTAAGATTTCTTTACAAAATTCAAGGATTTACTGTCACAACTCAAAGATTGTGAGGTTGATAAATCTAAGGAGGAGAAACAAATGGTTCTCACCATTCTCTCCAAAATTGGTCCTGAATTATGTGTGTTCATATCCACATTCCATTCATTCAAATTCACCTATGGAGCCACCTGGAAGATGCCTTCTCTTGAGCAATTTATCGAATCCCTGACACAAGAGAAAACCAAGCTCATCAACATGGGAAAAATCAAAGGCCAAAAGGCACACGCACTTACTATGAAAGATGGAAGCCATCAATATCAGAAATCTAAAGATAAATACAAAAGGAAATCTCATGAAAATTTGAAGAAGGAAGGGTACTCAAAACCCTTCACCGATGCCTTTGGATCCAAAGGTGGAAAGGGAGGAAAAGGGGAGAAATGCACATACTACCATAAAGGATTCCATATAGAATATGCATGCATGCAAAAAAAAATAGATCTAATGACTCAAATACTTCATCAAAACAACCTTGGAGATTGCATCCCTAAGGGTTCCAAGAAGAAGAAGCCAGGAGATCAGAATCTCAAGAAAGGAAATTGTTTCCATGCCTTGATTGCCATCAACTCCTCTCCTAGTTCTTAGATCATAGATTCAGGAGCATCGCATCACATGGATGCCACAAAATAATTATGTTATTCATTGGATGCATGCAAATATCCTCCTATTATGATGGGGGGCAACTCTCCATTCGATGTCACCGGCAAAGGAAGGATTGAACTCACCAATGGAAGCTTCAAGAATGTGTTGCACGTTCCCAAAATTTCTGTCAATATTCTCTTTGTGTTTCAGATGACGAATTATGGCACCAGAAAGAAATTCATATTCACACCAAATGCAGTGGACATCTATGACATGCAAACCAATTCTAGGGTTTCTACTGATGAGGTAAATCATCAATCTAGGTTTTATAAATTTTCTGAATTTATTAAACCAGATTATGCTTTACTTCCTACCCATGTTGATGAAAGTAGTATGATATGGAATGAAAGGTTCGGGCATTTGAATTTCATATATATGCAAAAACTTAGCAAGAAAATATTGGTTTATGGTCTATAAGACATCCATTTCTCCAAAGGAATCTGTGAAGGATGGGTTCTTGGAAAACACCCTCAAGAGAAATTTGACAAAGGAAAGACTCAAAGAGATTCCTCTCCTTTATATCTTATCCATAGTGGCCTCATGGGTCCTTTTCCCATCCATCAATTAGAAAAGAGAGGTTTATGCTCACTTTTATTGATGATTTCTCACGTTTCACATGGATTTATTTTCTGAGGAAAAAATATGAGGTCTTTCAACACCTCAAAGATTTCAAAGCCCTTGCTGAGACACAGTCCAGAAAGAAAATCAAAGTCCTCCGAACTAATAACGGGGGAGAGTATGTCAATCATGAGATCCAAAATATTTTTTATGAGGCAAGGATTCAGTTGCAGCACATAGTTCCCTATACTCCGCAGCAAAATTGAGTTGCTAAGTGGAAAACAGATCTCCAAAAGAGATGGCATCTTGCATGCTACATGCAAATTCACTACCACATAGACTATGGGATGAAGTAATTAATTGTGCAACCTACATCCAAAACTAATCTCGCCATAAATTTGTCAAGGATAAGACCTCCTACGAGGCTTGGAGTGGCCTGAACCCATAAGTGACCCACTTTCATATTTTCGGTTCACGTGCATGGGCCCAAATTCCATATGAAAAGAGGAACACACTTGATCCACAAAGAACATAGTGTATATTTGTTGGATAAACCAACGGTGTGATGGGATACATACTTATTGATCTTTCCTCAGACCATATCATCATTGAGCGTCCAATTCGAGGAAAGTGTCTCGCATGTACCTCAGCAGCCGCATGTAGACACCTTCATTCTTCCACCTGTCCAAGATGATGAGAATGCACATGTTGAATCTTCTTTAGAAGAGAGTTATGATTCAAAGGATTCATATGATCTAGATATAGATTCAGTACAGTCATATGTAGATTTAGAGCATCCAGATGCAGATGAAGAGCTAGAGTAGAGGCCCAAGTAGGCACATACTACTCTTTAGGATGCAGGGGATCCTGTTGGTGATCCAGCCGATACTAGGAGGACTTGATATGATTTTGAGGAGCCTCCTATTGCACTCACTACCACTAAACCATTTCCCTCCAGCCATCTTTTCTAGGTTCAGTATTCAGATCCACAGTATTATGGGGAGGCTGCTAGAAATACCTTTTTGGAATCTGCCATGCAGGAGGAGTACAACTCCCTCCTCAAGAACCAGACTTGGGGCTTGGTTCCCCTTCCTTCTGGAAGGAAACTTGTTAGGTGAATATGGGTCTATAGGACCAAGAGAACAGTGGATGGACAGATTGGTAGATACAAATCTAGGCTTGTTTCCAAAGGCTTTCAGCAAGTACATGGCATTGACTATTGTTGGCCCTTGGTTAAGGAAGAAAGTGAAAATTAAGAAAGAAAGGCGAAGTATGAACTGCACAGAAGGCATAGTGATTGATATTGGGTCAAAGTGGTCAAAGAAGCAGAAAATAAGGAGCAAAGTAAGAGAAAACAAGTCTTTGAACGAGAAGATTGAGGAATATGGATCTTGGACAAACCAGCAAGTGGAAAAATCCACCAACGGATTCTTTGGAGCACCTCACGGGAAAGAAGGAAAGGTGAGTTGGTGATGACCTGAAAATGTGGGTCAAGTTGACCTAGAGTTTTAGACACCTAGGGTTTTGGGATCTAGGGTTTTTACACCTAGAAGTTTGTCAGGAAATGTATAAATAAAGGTCTAGAGGACCTGGGAGGGTCGGTTCGAAGAGGATTGTATTGTTGATGTCGAGTGATTATTTTTGTGCGTAAGGAGATTATTGTGTTGTGAGAATATTGTTGTATTGTAAGATCTTCAATTGGGTGTGAAGATCAACCCTTCAGTTGGGTGTGCAGGGAGGGGAGAGAAAGAGAGAAAGAGAGAGAGATATGCAAGCTAAGTGTGCATATAGAATTGTCTGTTTTCATATAACACATCAATAAACATAGTTTTGTGGACGTAGCCCTAGGGAGAAGGTGAACCATGTATATCTTGTTGTTATGTGTGATTGATGTTGTGTTATTTGCCTTATGTTATTCTGTTATTACATTATTTTGTTATATCTGAGATATAGTTGTGCAAAGTAGACTTCAATAGGTAAAGGAATAACTAGATTTTTGAGTGTTGTTGTTTTGGATCCACTTTTCATTTCCTCTGGTTGTAGACACCTGTGTCCTACAACACCCTATTGATACTTTGGCTGATACTGCATCTAATCCGCAGGTGTTTCTGAAAGGGCATGTAGTTAGGGATTTTTGGTGCGCTTTTAGAGTTGAATCATGGGTCTGCCCCTATGCCAACAAATGGTTCTGTTGTCAGGACCAGGATCTTCTTCAGGGAATGTCAAGGTGGTTTCCATCGAAGACAGAGATTCAAAAGTGGATAGAAGAACAAGAAAAGGACTTCGTTTAGGCTCAAAATAAGAACCCTAATCTTAGTACAAAGGATTGGTTGGGAAGGTATATATTTACTGATATACATGAGATTTTCTTTGGAGGAATTCATAAGTAGCTATACGAGTGGTTATCCAGGTTAGTAGATACCCAATTTGAAGTCAAATCTAGATCGCATGTGGTTTGGACATCAACGTTGATCAAGAAGGTAAAGAGAGTTGATAACGTTGTGTCAAGATTAGTAGATCACTGGTTTGATAGCACCATTGGATGGTACATTACCAAGTTTTCTATTGACAAAGTAGAGTCATATAGCCAACCAAAGAGATATTTCTGTAAGGGACCAAGAGGAAAATTTTTACACTTTTTGAAGTTGAAGATCAAGATGCTATTGCATGAGAAGCACATCTTCAAGATCCAATAGTTGATCGGATCGAAAAGCTAATTTTCAAGAAATCAGATAGTGACATTGACACAGAGGTTGGACATACACACAGTGGGAGAACCTTCAGAGAGGTTCCTCTCGTGAACCTATTCGAGCAAAACCACGAACCACTAGCACATAACGAAGGGTTCTACAATGGAGAAGAAGAAGAGTTATTGAACGAGGAACATTCAGAGTTTTCTAGGGAAAAGGACGAGAAGACTGAAGAACCTTTCCGAGAAGAATCAGAAACTTTAGGAACTGCGTCGACCGTTGAAGAAAGTACTATTACTCCTCCTGTTTTTTTAGCAATGTTAAGTAACCAGAGTAATCAGAGTTATCAAAGCACTCAAAGCACTGTTACCATCAGTTCAATAGATAGTCATTCAAGCACCCTAGGAAGATCTATGGCAGATGATACAAGGCTACCTATCCTTAGAGGATATGGATCTGAAGATCCTGATCATCACTGGTTCTTATGCGAAGTTGTATGGAGCATTAAGCAAGTCAATGATGAAGTTGTTAAGAGAGATTAGGTTAGTACTACTTTAAGAGACCGCACACTGAGATGGTACATGAAGTTTGTTAAAGGAGTTTCACAACCTAAACCTTTGAATTATATCAATACTGCGTTGAGTGCAGAATTCAAGAAACCCAAGTCGGAGTTGTAGTGCATTACATAACTAAAAGAAATCAAGAAGAGGCTAGCTGAACCTGTTTGGGAGTTTGATCAGAGGTTTAAGACCTTGACAGGCTGATTGGTTTTTCAGATCCCAGACGAGCAGAACAAAGAATGGTTCATTGTTTCCCTCTTGCCACATATCAGAGTTCCTCTAATGCAACATAAGGTTGATTCACAAGATAAGGCATTGGAGATCACCATGAAACTAGAATCAGCCCCTATGGGAGAATCCATCTCATGTATGAGTCAAATTTTGAGTCAACTAACTAGCTTACTCTGCAGGTCGAAGATATGAAGAAAGACAAGGGAAAAGATAAAAGAGAAGAAATCTGGTGTATCATATGCAAAGAAAAAGGCCATGATAAGGAGCATTGTCCCCTATTTCATGAGTACTTGGCCTCTATATCTCTGAGCCCTTTGAAGAAGGTTACTCTACCATGGTGCGAGGTATGCAGAAATAGACATCACCATGGTGAATGCTATTACATGCAAAAATATGTCCAGACACATACCAAACTTTACTTCACATTCTATAAATCTATGGGGCATGATGAGAAGGACTGTAGGGATTATTATCTCATGCATGAAATGTTGAGGGATACATATAGAATTAAAGGAGAAATGCAGTTAGAAGGAAACACTACGTAGTTCAATTCCCCAAGAAGGGAAAACTTCAACCCTCACGATGGATTCAAAGGAAGAGGATGAGGAGGAGGCATGGGTCGAGGTTGAGGTTAGATCATTTTCTATAACTGCACACAACCAAGACACTTGGCAAGGGACTTCCAGACCCCTTGTACCACTTTCAGCTACTGCAACTCATTTGAACATGTTAATGAGGATTGTTCAACATTGTTAGCAAAACTTCAGGAGAGACGAGGAGGAAACCAACAAGTACAATTAATCTCAGCAAAACCTCATGGAGAGGATCCCAGAATCGTTGTTATCACTAGAGGAGGATTTTTTACAGGAGAAGAAAGAGTGACCCTAGAAAATACTACAGAAGAATCAAGGGTCAGAAGAGCTGCAGAGAAGACACAAGTGTTTGATCCAAGGAAATAAAAGAAGATGTTCGAAGAGGCAAGAAGAGAATTTGGAAGAGACTAGGCTTCTTCATGAAGGACATAGCCAGAAGTGAGAGAATGTGGAATTCCTTTGGCATTTGATCAGTCTTCTTCACCTGGAGAAGGAAAAGAGGTAAGGAATCTTATGGAATTTGTATGTACTTGCATTAATTTGATTAAGGATGAAAGAGTTTTACAATAACTACAAAATTTGATCAAACAATATGAGATAGGGAGGGTAGACCCTCTGCTAAATAGAGTAGTACATCAAGTATCTAGAAAAAGAAGGAAAAATAAGGAACTACACCTTAATGCTTAGATTGGATATTATGACATAGATTATGTGGTCCTCGACTTGGGATTAGAAGTCAATGTTATGACAAAGCAGAACTGAGCACTATTGGTAAAACCTAAGTTAATTTACTCCCCTATCAGTCTTAGGATGGATAATTAGCAGCCAGTAAGTCCTTTTGGAATACTGGAGCATGTCCCTATGGACATCGACATCGTTAGGGCATTTGTAGACTTTGAAGTAATTGAGATAGTTGATGATAGTTGTCCTTATCCTACGCTGTTAGGAATTAATTGGGATTTCAAAAATTTGACTGTGGTTGACTTAAAGAAAAGAAGAATGACATTTGAAGGTGATGGCCTTAGGGTCATTACACCTCTAGACCCTAACGAAGGTTGTATATACATAGAACCCATCCGAGAAGAAGATAGTCCATACGATCTAGAGAATATATATAAATTAACAACAATACAACATGATTACATTAATCCTACATCAGATGGGAACTTAAGCTCGTGAAGTGACAACGCATGTTCATCAGATTAAGAAGAACACTAGAGAACTGACAGAACAAAATGTATGAAGTTTCTACGTGGAGGTGTGCCAGATTGACCAGGGAAGTTCGATGGATTGGAACAAAACTAAGTAATCTTCCCACATTTGATGGTTTAAATCATTTAGAAACTTTCTTATTGGAATTTGAAGAAATTGTACCAGTACAAAAGCGATTGTTGGCACTGGATGAAGCCTTGAAAGCAATTCCAATGAGATGGTGGGGAACAAACAAGAAGAACATCGCAGAGTGGGTGCAATGTCTCACTTTGATGACAGTGAATTTTTTAGACCAAGACGAAGGGTGAGAAGTTCGATACACAGGTCAGAGTTGCTCGAAGGACCATGTGTGGAATTGTGAGGAGGCATGGAGCATCATTCCTCAATAACATTGGGTGCACAAATTCATTAACACTTTGGACACAACGCCTATTAATTGGTATCTTCAAGCAGAACTACACCTCATCACTGCAGATTGGTACAGTATGACTTAGAAATTTGTAGATACATTTTTATTTGAAAGTCAGCACCCCACAGTAGATCAAGCTCTACAAGTTGTAAGAAAGAAAGTCTTTGAGGAGGCACCTAACCTCCCTGTTGAGCAAGAAGAGGATGAATGGACTGCACCTCTTCAGAAATTGCAAGGTTGTTACAATATCAATGTTGATGAAGATGATGATCCTAGGAATGTGAACATCGCAAAAACTGAAGGACAGAGAGACATAGAAGGACCATGAGTCGAACTACCTTTCATTAGACAACCAATCAAAATAAAGAAAGTTAATATTGGAATAGAGAAAGCACCGAAAGTCGCAAACGTTGGAGATTATTGGGATGATGCCTCCATTGATAAGATCACAGAACTACTGCATGAATATCAGGACTTGTTTCCAACCAAGTTCATAGACATGAAAGGCATTAAAGGCCCCATGGGAGAAATGAATATCCCCTTGAAACCAAAAGCAAGAGAAGTTAAGGACTCTAGTGAAACTACAATTGCACGGTTCATACTTGATGATATCATAACCCTATTTGGATGCTAGAATATCCTTATGAGCGATCAACGTACACATTTTATCAATAAGACTATTGAAGCCTTGACTCAGGAATTTGAATTTCATCATCAGAAGAGCACTCCATACCATCCACAAGAGAATGGTACAGTCGAAGCTTTCAGTAATATCTTGGATACAACGCTGACAAAGATTTTCAGTGTAAACATGGATGATTGGGATTTGAGAGTACCAACAGTGTTATGGTCATACAGAACTACTTGGAAGAAGTTGATAGTGCAGACTCCCTTTAAGTTGGTTTATGGTCTAGAAGCAGTGGTACCTATGGAATATTTGGTTCCTAGCTTGAGAATTGCAACATTCATAGATATGGATGACACTGGCATTGTTCAAAACAGGCTCATGCAGTTGATTGAACTGGAAGAAGACATGTTTATTGCAGGATTCCATCAGCAGGTATAGAAGGAATGAGAGAAGTCCTACCACGACAGACATATCAAGAATAAATCATTCAAGCAAGGATATGTAGTATTGGTATATGACAACAAGTTCATGAAGCATCTAGGGAAGTTTAGGACACATTGGCTTGAGCCACATGAGGTTGCCTATGTTACAGAAGGAGGATATACATAGTTAAATGCTTTGAGTGGAGAATGGAAAGAAGGTTTAGTGAACGAGAGCTAGTTGAAATTGTACTATGACAACTAGTTGCCTCACAACTCTCAGTAAAATCTTAAGAAGAAGGGTCTAGGTACCAGGTGTACTTGAAAATGGGTACCAGACACAGAAAAGATAGTCTGCATAAGGAAGGGAGGGACAGAGCAGAAATCATAGGCTACTCCATGCAGTCTGAAGTCGAAGTGAAACAAAAGGTTCAGACCTGCAGTGCCTCGGGATGGGTCACATGTGAATGTTGGGGGCCTGTTGGCCCTTGGTTAGGGAAGAAAGTGAAGATAAAGGAATAAAGGTGAAGTACGAACTACACGGAAGTCACAGTGACTAATATTGGGTCGAAGTGGTCAAAGAAGCGAAAAAGAAGGACCAAAGTAAGAGAAAATGAGTCATTTAACGATAATATCGAGGAAGACAGATCAGTAAGGAATATGGATCTTGGACAACTCAACAAGTGGAAAAAGACACCAATGGATGCTTTGGAGAACCTAACGTGAAAGAAGGAAAGATAGGCTGGAGAAGCCCTGAAAACGTGGGTCAAGTTGACCTAGTATTTTAGAAACATAGGGTTTTTGGATCTAGGGTTTTGACACCTAGACATTTGTCATGAAATGTATAAATAAAGGTCTAGAGGACCTGGGAGGGTCAGTTCGAAGAGGATTGTATTGTTGATGTTAGGTGATTATTGTTGTGGGTAAGGAGAGTATTGTATTGTGAGAATATTGTTGTATTGTAAGATCTTCAGCTGGGTGTGAAGATCAACCCTGCAACTAGGTGTGCAGAGAGGGGGGAGTAGGAGAGAAAGAGACAGATATCTGCAAGCTAAGTGCGTAGATAGAACTATATGTTTTCATATAATACATCAAGAAACATAGTTATGTGGACATATCCCCGGGGAGAGGGTGAACCACGTATATCTTGATGTTATGTGTGATTGATGTTGTGTTCTTTGCCTTATGTTATTTTGTTATTGCATTATTGTGATAGATCTAAGATATAGTTGTGCGAAGTAGACTTCAATAAGTAAAGGAATAACTAGATCTCCGAGTGTTTTTGTTTTGGATCCACTTTGAATTTCCTCTAGTTGTATACACCTGTGTCTTGCAACCCTCTATTTCTACTTCGGGTGAGGCTTCATCTTCTCCGCAGGTGTTGTCGAAAGGGCCAATAGTAAGGGCTTGTTGGTGCATTGTTAGATTTGAACCCTAGGTATTCCAGTGTGCCAACAAATATGATGAGACCTTCATTCCAGTAGAAAAGATGGATCCCATATTTTTGGAACTTTCCATTGTGGTGGCCAAGGGATGGGAATTCCATCAGATGGATGTGAAGAATGCATTTCTTCACGGTGATCTCTCTGCGGATATCTATATGGAGAAACCCCAAGGATTTATGTAAGATTCATCTTTGTTCTTTTGACTGAAGAAGTATCTCTATGGCCTCAAGAAGGATCTGAGGGCATGGTATGCCAAGATGGACTCCTACCTGTTGTCACAGAACTTTGTACATTGTAAATAAAAGTCGAATGTATACATGCTTAGGACGGATGATTCACTTCTACTTTTAATTCTATATGTTGATCATTTGTTTATCAACAATTTATTGACTTCGACGATTGTTGTAGTTAACAAGATTCTACATGACAAGTTTTTGATGATGGACATGGGTCTGCTACACTTATTCCTTGGAATAAAGATCCATTAGGATGCATCATGCATCAAATTGTCTCAGGCCAAGTATGCACGAGATCACCTTGAAATATTTCACATGATAGAATGAAAGTCTACTCTGAATCCTTTCCTATCAGGATTCAAAATTGAGGATGGCAGGGACACTCCACTAGTTGACATCACACTATATGGATAGCTAGTGAGTTGCTTGTTGTATCTCACACACTCCAAACCATTCCTATCCTATGCATTTGGTGCAATTTCCAGGTTCATGCAGGA
>ML828544.1:7003-20013 GCA_009831015.1 Picea engelmannii | reverse complement strand
GGGGGGTGTTGGAGTTACTTCACACACCTAGGATTTATTTTTCCCAAGGTTTTTCCTTGTTTATTAGTCATTATTATTCATTATGTAGTCTCATATATTTCAAGAAGAATATTCATCTAGGGAGAATATTCTCTTCAGTTTTCACTTCAATTTGACTAGTTGAGTGGAGTCTATATGTTGCATTGTGTTGGCCCTTGACCAATTTTTGGAGAAACTTGGTCATGTTTGACTAATTTTGGGGCTTCGACAGGCTGGTTGAAGGCAGAGCATAAGGAAAAGTGGATATTGTGGGATCGCGTCCCCTTCTTAGGGGATTTTTTGGGTTTAGGGTTTATGTAACGGGTATGGGATGTCATCCCATGGGTTTACCCATGCCTTGGCCCCTTTTGTAATGTATTAATAGAAATATAGGAAATGTATGTAAGGGAGACCTAGGAGAATTGGCCTAGTGTGAAGCTAGAGGCTTTGTGCATACTATGTGTTAAGCACTTGCATATCTAAGTGCAAGTGATTGTAAGAAACTTGTGTGTAGATCGTAAGAAGGCTTTATGCTTGAACCTAGCTCGTGGAAGGAGGATCTAGTGAGGTGTGCATAGATATTCTATCCTATGCGCAGTGGGTTCTTATGGATATGTGCTTGTATAAGATCGAAAGAAGAAAATAAAGAAGAGAAGAGTTGGTGGGCGTAGTCCCACACTAGGGTGAACCACGTATATCTTGTGTTATGATTGCTTTGTGCTTATGCTTGTTATGTGATTTTTGTGATTTATGCTTAGTGCAGTGATCTTTTTGTTAGACGAATCTGATATGATAGCTTAGTGCTTGGTAATGTTAATGAATGTTAGATTAGATCTATTTCTATATGCTAAGTGCTTAGATGTATTATATCTTGTTGACTATTGTGTTGCTCTGTAACTAGGCTTTCGACCTGCAATGTGAATAAGGGTTAAATACTGATGAATGCTAACTGATAAGTACTCTATTAAGTGTCTCAATCATAGATATATGTCTTAGCTAGGCTACAAACACTTGATTCATGCAACCACCCCTGCCTTTAACTCAGGTGAGACTTCATCTTATTCGCAGGTGTTTCCGAAATGGTCGGTAGTTAGGGTTTTGTTAGTGCACTGTTGAAGCGTTGAACCCTGGGTCTACCCCTATGCCAACAAATGGTTGGGAAAAGAGCTGGGAGATGAACCTGCCCAGTTACGTTGAATAGAATATGAAACCAAAGCTCACCTTCGACATATTTAGGAAAAGAAAGAGCAAGCCATAGAGGCCTTAAAGAAAGAAAAAGAGGAAGCCATAGAACAACGTCGGGTTGTGCAACAGGAAAAAGATGACATCCAAGACAATTTTGTAGAGGGTAGAGCGCAGATCCATAAGGAGAAGGGACAACTTCTCGTAGAGAATATTGGAGTTAAAGAAGCAATCATTAGAGAACTTCTCTCTATGATGGGATTAAAACAAATGGGAGAATCCCCAGTGGAAATACAAGTAGGGAAGCTTGTCGAAGCCATCCAGTAGCTCTAGCAGAGGATAGAAAAGATGGAGTTACAAGCAGTGCCAAGCACTCTATAGGAAGTGAGAGACTAGAGAGAAGAAACTTCCCAAAGCACAGTCCAGAAAATCAAGGCATTAGCCTTAGAATGTAAACAACTTAGCAGTAGAAGTGCATAGACTTATGAGCGCCTTGCAGAGGACCCTGAACTAAGGACACTAGAGTCACAACTTTAGGAGGCCAAGAAACAAGAAACAATGGTGCAAGTGCAATTGAAGCCACTACCAGTGTTAGAGAGGATGAAATGATCCTAAGAACAATGCAAAACTCAACAAAAAGTCCATGCCATACAGAGTAAGGTCACGGAAGTGACTCAGTGACTCCAGCCAGTGCAACTTGAAGCTTGCATACTTTTTGAGGAAATTGAAGGACGAGGTGAATAACTGGAACAAGTGGTCACCACAGTGGAACAACGCTTAGAAGGACCCATGACAGAGAAGGTTATTCAATATTTCTCCGAGCATGAGGCTCTAGCGAAGCAACAGGTCGAAGAAGCTCGAGCCAAGATCGAGGCCTTTGAGGCAGAGTTACCGAGATTAGAGTGACTCGGGATGAGTCACAGGTGAGTGTTGGGGTTCTGTTGGCCCTTGACCAAGTTTTGGAGAACCTTGGTCATGTTTGACCAATTTTGGGACTTCGACAGGCTGGTCGAAGGCGGAGCACAAGGTGAAGAGGATATTGCGGGATCTCGACCCCTTCTTAGGTAATTTTTTCGGTTTAGGGCTTATGTAATGGGTATGGGATGTCAGGCCATGGGTTTACCCATTCCTTGGCCCCTTTTGTAATGTATAAATAGAAAGTTAGGTGATGTAAGTAAGGGAGACCTAGCAAAATTGGCTTAGTGCAAAGCTAGAGGGTTTTTGCATACTGTGTGTTAAGAACTTGCAGAGATAAGTGAAAGTGATTGTAAGAAACTTGTGTGCAAATTGTAAGAAGGCTTTGTGCTTGAAACTAGCTCGGGGAAATAGGATCTAGCGAGGTGCATGTAGATATTCTATCCTATGTGGAGTAGGTTCTTGTGGCTCTATGCTTGTAGAAGATTGAAAGAAGAAAATAAAGAAGAGAAGAGTTGGTGGACATAGCCCCACACTGGGGTGAACCATGTATATCCTGTGTTGTGATTTCTTTTTGCTTATGCTTGTTATGTGATTGTTGTGATTTATGATTAGTGCAGTGATCTGTTTGTTAGATGAATCTGATATGATAACTTAGTGCTTGGTAATGTGAATGAATGTTAGATAAGATATATTTCTATATTCTAAGTGCTTAGATGTATTAGATCTTGTTGAATACTGCACTTCCCTGTAACTACGGTTTTGACCTGCGATGTGAATAAGGGTTAGATACTGTTGAATGTTAACTACTAAGTGCTTTGATGAATGTTAACTGCTAACTTCTCTGTTAACTATTTCAATCACAGATCTGTGTCCCAGCTAGGTTGTAGAAACTCAATTCATGCAACCACCCCTGCCTCTAACTCAGGTAAGACTTCATCTTCTTTGCAGGTGTTTCCGAAATGGTAGGTAGTTAGGGTTTTGTTGGTGCGTTGTTGAAGCATTGAAACCTGGGTCTACCCCTGTGCCAACACATTAGTTTTGTCACCATGCAACATTGGGATCATCACCAGATAATGTGCATTATCCTTGGTATCATCACCATACTGGTGCATTACCCATGATTCCCTAATATCCTCCTCACTTCGCTCAGTTTCAGTCAGTTAATAGAAGACTGGTAGACTAGTTAACTCAGCTAGGTGGCAGTTCACTCCCATAACTTCCTGAGAGACTAGACTAGGTTGCAGTTTACTCCTGTAATTGTTGGTGTGTGTCCAAATCACTCTAGACCACCACTATGTCACATTTGATTCTCCTCCAGTGTGCATTGGTTGAGTTATACAAAGTATATAATGTGTAAATTATTCATTATCCATTACAGTTAATGATAATTCTTCCATTATTTCTCTCTTGCTTCTTATTTCTCAATTTATCTCTGCAAATGTGTGTGGTATTTTCTAGCTAAATTTATTATGTGTAGGTTCAACACATTTACACAATTGTGTATTAATTTACATGATGTGTATTTATACATGTGCTTATGTTTATGGTTTTTTCCTTTGTATGATGCATGTATATTTTTACTGTTATTTTTGCATGAATCTGTGTATTTACAGAATATGTTTTTATGCTTAATCTTTACATATATACAGATGAAATTATTTTTTTTATGGAGTGGCATGGCCCGACATGAGTGGTCTAGGGATGTTACAATTTTTACAGTTCCGCAAGAGTTTCTATGTGGCATATCCCAATAGGTTTAAGGTTGGGTGTGTTACAATTTGGTATTAGAGCCCTAGTTTTCAAAACTGAGACTGGATGGGCCGTGTAAGTGGAAATTGAAGCAAAAGTTTCATAGAGAGTTGTTGAAATGGACAAAATTTGAGTTTCAGAGCATGCATGAGTGTCAAGAGAGCATTGAGAGAACACCTTAACTTTTTTTGAAATCTTAGGAGGTGTAGCATCGAGAAACCACAATGGTCATAGGATCTGTTAGGGAAATGTATGAATCCTTTACAACCATCATTTCTGGGAAAAGGAGTGTGGCGGTTAACCCCTCAAGTCCTTTGAACTTTGTTGCTTCAACAATTTTTAAGTCTTTGATAGAAAGTAGGAAAAATCCCCAAAGCTCTGAAGTCCCAGAGTGAATCTACACCATAGATCATCGAGAGAAGGCGGGTTGTTAGATCACCAAGTGGTTCGGAAATTTGACACTCCAGGGAAATTTGGTTTTGATTGTGCGGAGTGGAGTTTTCCCCAAAGTATGGAATTATGAAACCAATACATATTGTTCATGTTTGGGGATACGTGTTGGAATATTAGCAAGTGTTCAGAATTTTGGCATTCAAGAGTTCGAGATTTGGGTGGTGATCAACAACGAAAATTTTTGAAGCCCAAAGCCTCAAAGCGCCAGAGTCTCAAAACTTTGGATAAGCATAGTTTGGAAGTTTGGAGTTAGGGAGATTTGTAATGTTATGTTGAGAAGTCTCTCAAAGCCCGAAGTCCTGAATCACCAGAGAGAAATGGTTCGGGAGTCCACCAATTCGACATTCAGATGATTTAAAGTGTTCTAGTGTGAAATCCTCTGAATCTCGAAGTTCTGAAGTCCCAGAGCCTCGAAGTACCGAATCTCCGGGGAGAACCTATTCAGAAGTTCGACGTTTGGGAGATTTTTAGTGTTATGTTTGGAATTTATCTGAAGCTCAAAGTTCTGAAGTCCCGGAGCCCTGGAGTTACGAAGCTCCGAAGAACACGTTTTCGGTAGTTCAAAAGTTTGACATTTGGGATTTTTGAGATATTCATGTGTGAGATCCTCCGAAGCACAGAGTCCTGAAGTTGCAGAGCACCGGAGTGACGTGGCATGATAACTTCACCTAGGGTGATGTGTACCAACTCTAATCATGCAACATGTCATCTTGTTTCATTTTTTTCATAGACCTTTTGTGCCAATTAGAACTTGACACATGTCGCTCGTAGATTGGGCCACATGTAATCTCTATATTTGCAACACGTAGAACCCCCTCGTGTGTGATTACTAACGAGACTTCGAAAGTTTATAAATTTGGTTTTTAGAACAATTAAGGTATAAGGGTATAAGGACATTCGAAGCGCAAATATCTGGAGAGCCTCTCCGGGAGTTCACCAGTTTGGCATTCGGGAGTTTTAAAGTGTGCACATGTGAAATCCTCTGAAGCCTAGAGTCCTGAAGTCCTGGAGTGTCAAAGTTACATGGCATGCTGACATCATCTAGGGTGACATGGATCCATATTAGGTGTGCCACGTGTCAGCTTGATTTATGTTTTTCACAGACCTTTAGTACCAACTGGAATGGGTCACGTGTCACTCGTCGATTGGGCCACATTTTGGCTCCTTATTATTACCACGTAGCACCCCCGTAGTGTGTATTTGATGATAAGACTTCAAAAGTTCAGAGATTCGACATTCGGGGAAATGGGAGAATGATGTTGCAAAAACTTCTAAAGCCCAAAGCTTTGAAGCCTCGACGTCTCGAAACTTTGTAGAAGCACAGTTCTTAGAATTAGCCGCTTCGTAGTTTGGGGGAAATGTTGTGATGTGAAGTCCTCCAAAGCCTAAAGTTTCAGAGGCCAAAATTCTTGAAGCTTCAGATAAGAAATTTTGATCTAAGCTCTTAGTCATTTCCAGTGGTCACATGATATTGAGAGCTGAAGGAAAAAGGGCTAGTGCCTAAAAATTGTTTTAAAGACAAAAAGAGGCTTAAAGAAGGAGTCTGCGGGGTTCTGATTTGTACAAACCTACATCTTAAGAAGTAAAAAGGACCTGTGAACTTGAAGATAGGATCCATCACAGGTCCAAGAGCCAATTTTTCTATGAGAAAGAAGAACTATACAGGGATTACCGCCCAAGAAGCACATTTTTCAAATATTCATAACTTTCTGCTTGGAACTCAGAATTGAGCATGGAAGCAGTCATTGGAAATATATTGTAAAGTAGAATATAAGTACTCACTCTAAAAATTGACCCGGGAAGGAATTTTTTGAGGAAAATTGGTAGAAATAATTCATATGTATTATGGAACCAGAATTGAGCATAATTTCGTAAATTTGTTAAAGCAATCAGCCTAACAAAGTTTTGTTGGTTGCACATTTTGTAGAGTTAACAACTGCTAGATCAGATCAAGATCTGCAAAGAGTGCAAAGAAATGGAAGATACATAGGGGGAATACATCTAGAAATATGATATCATAGGGATGGATGTCCATATGGGTAATGAAGGTACAAACCCAAATGGACATGGAGAAGGAAAGGAAGAAAACATGAACTTTGTAGAGACTATTAAAAAATTGCAAAAGGATGTCCAAATTCATAAAGATGATAATGCAAGGCTTATGAAAGCCAAGGATCTAAAAGAGGAATTCAACATGAATTTAATGTAGAGCTTGGATAGAATAGAAAATAAATTGGATAAGGAGAATGGATCAAGCCAATCAGAAAGTTACAGGTCTCCTGATGAGAAAGGTAGACCGAGAAGTGTTAGCAGACATCACCATCACTCTCCATGATATTTTAATAGGAGGGTACACAATATCTCATGTCCATCCCCTATCAAAAATCATAAGAAGAGGTCTAGGGTGGATGCGCTACAAGGAGAAATGAAAAAAATCAAACCTCATACGTTTGAAGGTGAGAACAAAAACGATGAAGATGCAAAGACATGGATTCTAGGCATGGGAAAGTATTTTCATTTACATAATTATTCTTCACAAGCAAAAGGAAGAATTTATATCTATCATCTCAAGGGAAATGCATCCATGTGGTGGGACCAACTTGTGCAGGTGAAACACATTAAAGAGAAAAATGTTACTTGGAAGGAATTCAAGAAGTATTTTCAAAAGAAATACTTGACTAAGAGATATTATGACAAGAAAATGAAGGAATTTTTTGAACTCAAGCTAGGGAGTATGAACATAGATGAATATGAAAGAAGGTTTTTAGAACTGCTAAAGTACGTTGCCTTCATCAAGGATGAGACAGTTAAGATTCAGAGGTATTTGAGTGGGTTTCCTTCCTTCATCAGTGACAAGATACAAAATGATGATCCCAAAACTTTGGAGGATACTAGAAGGAAATCTAAATGCATATATGATCATCATAAAGGAAATCCAACTTTCCAAAAAGATTGGGGAGACACAATATGGAATATAGGAAGAAGGGGAATAATCCATCGTTCTTCAAAAATAGTTCTTAGGGAAAACCAACTTATAGAGAACCTAGAATGATTGATATAGGGGGGAAAAGGCCAAGGAAGCCACCTATTCAATGTTGGGGTTGTCAGGGAAATCATATGTATAGAGATTGTCCTCATAGAAGTGAAAAAGTGAGATTTGTTCACAATGTACATCAAGCTAAAACAATGGAGTACATGTGAAGGAATGTACCCAGGATCTATGAAGCCTTAGAAAATAAGCAAAATGAGTTTCAGTCACACATGAGTGAAGTGGAAGGTATGATCAACAACCAAACCATTGAAATTTTAATTGATTCAGGAGCTAGTCATAGTTATATAGATCCTAATATGGTGGAAAGATTTCATTTTCCAAGAAGCAATAATAGAAAATATTCATTGGTGAAGTTGGCTAACGGAGCCAAAAGAAAATTTAATGAGATGGTCAAGTCATGTCCAATGGACATGAATGGAATCAGCACCAAGTAATATTTAAACATCTTTCCTTTAGGTTCCTATGACTATATAATTGGTATGGATTGGTTGTGTTATCACCATTTAAATTTTCAAGGTGAAATTGATATTTCAGGGTTAGCGAGGTGATAAATTGATATAGAAGTCAGATAAATTTGGGGAAATGCCAGAAATGGAAAAAGAGATTACATTTGGCAGAGGTATTAGGAAAATCGGGCTCGAAAGGTCATAGATAACCATCCGCTGAGATCAACGGTTGGGAGAGTCTTCGGGGATGGAAACAACATGGAGGTTAAAATTTCTATGTGGGCCAAACATTCCAACGGTGGTTTCATTAGTAGCCCATGATTAGTACTTGATAGATATTGTTACTCAAAACACGGGTGAAGTTACTCTATTTTTGGTAATTGATGTTTTATTCCAGAGCAGGATACCTGCAAATCGAATCACTCATCCAATTCATGTGCAGTTGAGGGAAATAGGCTCGTGTTCCCTAGTAAACCAGAGGAAGCTGAGAAGAAACATCCAATGGTTTTCAGCAAACCGGGAAATTCGAATAATATGACAAAACTATCAAGTAACAAGAGATAAAGGCATGTTGCGCAACTCCTAGCGATAAATCTCACACAAAATCTGTAGATGAACCAAGTTCAGGTGAAGATATCAGGTTGAATCCTATTATGAAGGATTTGATCATTAATGGATATGCATATGGGAACTACACGCAAGATGGCGAGAATAAGAGGAAAAAGAAATGGAAGGAGGAGGCTAAAGCTAAAACAATTAAAGGTATTGAAGAAGACTAGCCTAGTTGGCTTGACACGTTAAAGGAAGAGATTGAAAAGATAAAATTAAAAATTCATGACAAGCTAAATCAAGTTCATTTCAGGGAATCTTCTGATTTTGTAGACAGGTGGCATTCAGAGTAAATATCTCAAATATTTTGGTTTTCTATTTGTAATGTTCCCTTGAAAGTAGGAGTTTGTTTTTGGTATGTTACTCCCTCTATAACCGATATCTATTTTTGTAATCTTGGAGAAGATGATCTGTTTTTGGGTCTCATATGTAATTTATATATATATACTATTAAAATGATAAATGAAGGGTTCGACTGGCTGGAGAAGGGCATGCCCTTGTAGTAGGAAAACTTTGTGATTTCTTATGGATTTTAATATAAGCAGAGAAGGTTTTCTTAGATAGCCGAGATTCATCATGGTGTTGATGTTCAACATGTTTTCTTTTATTTCATATTCATGAATGTGTTTTGTTGCTAGTGATAATCTTTACACAAAAGAAGGAGTTCATCTTGTCGGTGCTCCTTCTCATATTGATTATACTTGTTATGTGTTTATTGGTTTCTGGTTCAGAATTTACCTTTGATTGGTGATCTATTTTCGGTATCCAGCCTTTATGTTTCTTATTCTAAAGGTATACCAAGAGAATCATCCTCTGTTAGACGCATATTTTCATATTAGTCTTTCCTCTCTTTTTCCATTGCCATCTCATATTACCTATTTGGCTGAATATCGTGCCTAGTTTTCCTCTATTCCCTCAGAAATACATATCTTATAAATCTTCAGAAGATTTCAAGAATTGACGCCATTTCCCAATGGCCATGTTCTCTTGTTTGTCCTACCACTTTTTAAAAATTACCCTATTACAAAATCTGACGTTTGTGTGTCCATTGCCAAGTCTTTTTGAGTATTTTCAGTATCTATATGTCTTATATATCCCTCTCTGGTTGGAAGGATCAGGATCCAACCTAAAGTTGGTTGAAGTAGTTACCTCTGTCGTTTGTTCATCATCCAAACAAATTTACAGAGTTCTAAAATTCTAGCAACATTGTCGGGGAGCGAAAGTGAAATATTCCCTAGGAGAAACGACAAAGTTCAGATCTGAGTACTGATGGTGAAAATTATTCAGACAAAGAAAGATTGTATATCATTCACTTGGCGACTCCATTTTCAAGAATCTAGAATTCAAAATTTCATGGCGACTCCACTACCCAAAGAGCCAGTAGCCTGAAGATTTTATTGGCGACTCCTCTCAAGCTTCAAATGCGATTAAGAGATTACACTAGAATATGAGTCCCCTTGGAAGAGGTATGAAAGGACATCATGGGAGAAAACAAGTACCTAAAGCTGATTTTTTTCCAAGACATAATATTTTGTGTTATTAATTACCTTTTGTATTTTCCTGAACATCCTAAAAAAAAAATTATTCACCTGCTCCATGCAAATGATGATCATGAGAATCTTGAAATTGTATATCCTCCTCTTAAATTTATACATATATCTTCTCATTTTATCACTGATTTTGATCAAAATCTCCCATTTGTGCCATGTTATAACCATGAACAAGTTGATGAGCCTCATGAAACCAAGGCTGATGTATCACCTCTTATAATTGATACAACACCCTCCAAGATTCAGCATAGATACAGTCCTTTGAAATGACCTCATACCCTTCATGATTTTCCTCCAAAACATTGTAAGTACCTCCCTGTGCTTGATGGGGAACCCAATGCCACCACAGCTGAGAAACACATCCAAGAGTTTGAGCATTTTATAGATTTGTTTGAGATTGACCATGATGATGTTTGTATGAATACCTTCTCTCAATACTTGAAAGGAGATACCAAATAATGGTTTAAACATTTGCAGCCAGAGACAATTAGTTCATGGGAATAATTGAAGAGTTTTTTTTCGAATTTTTCGGGCAAGAAGAAATATTTGGACCTACAACTTACATAATTCTATGTCTTGAAGAGGTAGAGAAATGAAACTATTTCTACATTCAGTAGAAGGTTTTCTGGTATTTATTACAATCTTCCCAAAGAAATTCAACCCACTAAAGTTGCTTCCATGCTCCATTATGCAACTACTCTTCATCCATATTTGTCTTTCCTCCTGATGGAAAGAAGACCTAAGTCCTTACAGCAAATATTTAATGATGCTCAGGAGATTCAACACAATATACAAGCATGTGAACAGATTCAAAATGAGGGGTTGGATGCTCAAGAACCTGAAAGTGAATATGAACAAAAAACAATTGATTGGAGTCTTGAGCAGAGAATTAATAATATCATAGGTCCTCTTGAAGATTTTAATGCTAATGACTTTGAAAAAAATTACATTCAACTTATTGAGAAAGGAGGTGCTAATGTATCTTCTGATCCACCCTATGATAAGAATGGGGATGATTGTTTTATATATTCATTTGTAGACAGTCAAGAAGATGAATTTGCAGACCAGTCTGTTGAAGAGCAAGTTGATGTTCCAAGTTTGTTCTTGTTAGATGACATTGAAGGTGTTGTTTATTTTCCTATATATGATGAATATAGTGATGATTTTGATGCTGACTTCCTAGAACAACCATTTGCATGTTCTCTATCAAAAAATGTTCCTTTTCAACAACATATTAAGATAATCAACCTACATGTCATAATTACAAAGAAGAAAGTATTGGATCGGCTGAAGGAAAATCTTTACCTTTATGCTTTTTTTCATTTAAATTGTTGAAAGAAAATTCTAAGATCATCACTGAAGAAAAGGAAGTTGGGATGATGCCAAATCACACTGATTCACTGGAGCAAATTAAGAAGAAATTATAGCCATTGGTTGAAAATGAAGTTGAATATGAGTGTGTTCAGCAATCAAAAGAAATTAGAATATGTGCATATGACAACAATGAAGAAAATCAAGAATGTTTTGAATCAGGTGAAAGGACCTTACCATTGTGCTTTGCTTCTTTCAAATTGCTGAAGAAAAATGTTTATAATGTTTCAAATCAGAAATCCTCCAAGCATGATGTTAAATATGAAGAAAGCAGTGGACTTGAAAATGAAAACTATCTTCCATTATTTTTTTCTTCCTTTGAATTGTTAAAAATAAATCATGGGATAACAGAGTAAGTTGATAAAAGCATTGTTGTTCAAAGTCATTTTCCTTCTCCTAAAATTGATGAAGATATTCAACAAGATTTCCAACAAAAAAAAGTTCTTCAAAGTTGTTTTTCTTCCCTTATGAATGATGTGGTTGCTCAAATTCCAAGGGTTTTAGACATTGACGAGGGTGTTGAAAATGATTCTATGGATATTTCAAGTAGTGAGCAAACAAATGACATAGAATTTCAGGAAAGAAACAAAATAGTGTATGTCATGGTTCAATCAGAAATACTGAAAGATAACAAGGAGGCAGTTGTTTTATTTAATTCTTTTGAAGATTATGGTTCTAAAAATGTTCTCAGGACTGAAGAAGTGGAACAATAAAAACAAACACTTATGAAGGTGGCATGTCCTTTTGTTTTGGGTCATCAAGAAGAAATGTTTCCTCATGTGTAAACAACGATGAAGATTAGCGATGAAGATGATGGTCAATCAACGTCATCTTTAAATATGGATTGCTTTCTACCAGGGGTTTTATTCCATTCAACACTATCTTATAGTTCAGAAGATTGCTATTCCCAACAGTCTTAGCTGATTTTTCAAATTCTCGGTAAAAATCAACTAGTTAAACCACATGAAAACAAGAATGTGATGGGAGGAGTGCAACATTATTATTGTTTTATGCATGTTTTAGGAGATCCATTTGCAGTTTTGTTGGAGGAAATCAACAGTCCCCATGTTTTCAATCTTTTGAGATTTGAATTCATACATAGATTCTTAAATGAATGAGACGAACAAAGTTCGCTCACACAAGAATTATCCAAAATATTTGGAATATAACAAAGTAACACATATAGGACTGTAAACAATAAATGAATAATAAGATATAAGATATATAATGAGATAGATAATTACAATTGAGAATGAGGGACTGCTTATATACCCATGCAAGGGTGCCCTTTACCAATAGTCATGTTCTTTGAGACATGACCTTTCATTATTAATAATTATTATTTATTAACTATTATTATGTTATGAATATCTATTTATGTATATTTTATGTTCATAACATTGTCTTCCCTTTAAAAATGCTTTGTCCTCAAAGCATAAGCACTGGAAGGCTTCCCTTTGAACTTTTTTTCTAGCACAGGATGTCTTCTCAAATCTTCTGTGCTTGTAGTTGCGACTCTCGATGAAACAAGATGATATAACCTTCGAATACCCAAACTAATGTGTCGCATCTTTTGGGGAGTGATCCATCCCAAATCTACTTTCATTGGAATGGTTTGATGATTGATTGGTCCAAGTTGTTGATTTTGTCTTCGTTCTTTTT